>RCHF01000074.1:0-99001 GCA_003987895.1 Neonothopanus nambi
ATTGAACATTGAATGGAGCTGAGCTCACTTGACACTGCTTCAGCCAGTACTCTTGAGCCTGGCCTGCCCTTCAAGGACCAGTGATCTCTGGTGAATAGACACCAAGCAGGGAATCCACAGAGGGGGGAGGGAGAGGAGGGGGGAGGGAGAGGAGGGGGAGGGGAAGGAAGAGGAGAGAAGGAGAGGAGACTTGAGGGCAGGCTTCTGGAGGATTTGATGATGGGGGCTGCCAATTATTGTATGTAATGTATGTAATGTATGTATGTATAGACTTGAATAGTTAGCTGTTTGTTCATTTGCAAGGATAGCCATGCTTCTTGAAAACAGATGGAGACCAGAGCCTCTCGATTCCTGCGGTATCTCAACGCGAAACCCTTTGCTCGATTATGAACCCGGTCAATGAGTGCTCGTGACTTTCCAGATTCCCGCTGGCCTCGTACGTTCGAATTCTTGAAGAGAATCATTTTTGTCTTGACTTGCAATGTGTGTCGCAGCCCATCTAGAGAGTCATAGCATCTCGCACGTCGTAACTTTCCCTCGATATCCGCCAACCCTTCTATGCACACACGGTCTCGACATTCGATAGGAATTGCCGAAGGGAGCCACAAATCTTCATCTTCCGGGTTCACGTCGTTGCCATGGAACGGCAAGGGCTGCTCCGTATCGGTTAGAAACTGCAGCAGGCCCGGCATGTAAACCGTCCTGACATGCTCATAGGCCTGTAGCTTGTTCCGCAAGATGTTTCGCTTCTCGACAAGCGCCTTGGACTGCCTGACGGTCTGTGTCCCTTCCTTGCTCTCCTTTACCTCTGCCTGCAGTTTGAACTTTGCATCCTCCAGTTCAAGCGCTTGAATGATGAACCGGCTAGCCGTCGTGCTATGTCGTTCCTGAATATTATCTTTTGCACGATTTTCGTCCTCGATAGCTAGCTCCTTTTGTACCTCTGCCTCCGATAGATCTAGAAATATTGTTAGCTATTTATAGTGCATCCAATAAACTCAACATACACTCATGCGCAATCTTGTAGGGATTCTTCACGTCCTTCTTTGGAAATGGGGCGTCCTCCCATGTTCGGCACATCTCCTCCCAAGAAGACACCAGATCGTCCGGAATGCTCTCACTGAACCCCCTATGGGCCTCGCATTGTCTGTTACGCAATCCTATTGCCTCGACGTACTGCTTCCACGCACTCTTGCCTGGCCGGCTCGTTAGCTTCCTCTTGGCATCAAATTAAGCAAGAAAAACAACACGTACCCATTCCGCAGTACTTCAACCAGTTAAAGAAAGTGAAAAAGGTCTCCAACGTATCAATACGTGTCCCAGGCCCCATCGACTTCGTTGAATTGCCCAGTGCATTATGCACCCCCCAGATACGCTCCGGACTCTCCCAATCCGTTGTACCTGCGCCGGGTTTGAAATTGCACGAAAATTGCTCATGATCTTCTGTTTGATGCGCAGGCTCGTGGAACTTGCCGATAACCGGACTGGCGTTGAGGGATGTTGGTAATCGCAACTCTTCCGGCCACAATTTCGACATTCGTGAATACAGGTTCACGAACCATTGGCACGCGATATCATAGCCGATGATAAGATACGCCAAGGAGGTGAAACTTTGCATTGCAGACGCGAATATGTAATCCATATTACCATAGCTAGAATCAAATAGTTACAACCAGTTTTTAATGAGCAAAAATGATATGACGTACCGCTCTCCCTTCTGTAAATTTCCTACCCCCAGAGGAAGCAACATCTCTGACCTCACGCAACTGACGGCCCCGACCCCGGTATACCTCAAACCCTTCGAGAACTTGGTCGTCACTTTAGCAATGGCCTGAAATCCCACGCACGAACTAATCTGTAAGTCACTAATCAGTACCGTGTGATGATTCACTCTCAAAGTACTTACATTGTCTTCACTCGCCTGAGTGAGCACATACTTCTCATATGGCGCTCTCTTCACAAAAAAACCCTCGCCGTCAGTTAAACCTGGGTCACGTGAGTGCGAGGAGACAAGTTGCTCCTTCAGGCGGAAATTCGCGTCCATAGCCAATCGCAGTGTATAGAGGGATCTAGAACCAAATCAGCATCGGCTATACGAATTCTACATGTAACGCACCTGTTTGCAGTATCAGCCGCCCAATTGCTCAGAAGATTGATACCGGGCCGAGGACACGATGGACAGAGCACCGCGAGCTCCCCTGGTTTTGTCCCAGCAACCCCTGTTGGATGATGACCCCGTCCTGCATGCTTCAACAACTTCAAATGACGCCACTGAATTAGCATCTGCATCAATGCTCTGTAGCGCCATCTGGGAGGTTTCAGCCCCGTGTTATCGGTCGCCCTGGACAGTGCTCGAAAAAGATCATACGTTGATGATTTTGTTGTCAACGAGATAATTTCCAGGTGTTCCAGGTATCTGAATGTCGCTGCGGTCTTGATACGTCCATGCGTCTGAGTCGCTGGATACAGCCCATGCCTTAGGAGTTGGAGATGCTGGGGAATTTGACGATCACATCCACAAAAATACAGCTTGACTTCGTGTACCTCATTCCAATGAAGGATTCGAAATTCCTTGTTGCAAATCACTGGTTGTTCACATACAGACTGATGATTCAGCTGTATAGTGACCCCAAGATCCTTGAGAGGTACGTGGATGAATCGCTTCCCACTCCATTTCTAAAACAATCTTGACTCTTGAGAAACTCTTTTGCAGTCTGAAGCACATGACAACTCACCTCCACGCGATGCAGCGGGTTAAGTTGATGACGCCGCCGGCAGCAATCTGCACAAACCATCGTGCTCACCAAGCAATCCTGACATCGGAATTCAGCGTCACCCGGGCTCTCCACTCGCCTAGACAAGCAATCCCAGCAAGACTTCTGACGACGTGCCGCACCTCGCCCATCGTGGCGTATGAGCTCATCCAAATACACCTGCTGCAAATTAGCTCTCCAGTATTGATGCGGACAAAGCTATAAAATTAAATTCAATCATTGGAAAGTCATGAAAATGCAATGGTCAACATACAGCACGAAGAGAACGCTTTCTTTTTTTTGACTTCCCACTCTCTGTCGCTTTCTCCCAATCATGAATGTCATACACCTCTCCTTGTAGCACTTCATCGTACCACTCGCCCGTTGGATCCAATTGAAAGTCAGTACTATCTTGAGGCTGCCAAGTATCTCGGTCGATCCAACGAGGATTGCCTTTTTTCGGAGAGATTTGCACGGCTGTCGAGCATCCACACGAATCCAGCCCAATTTCACGCGCACGAACACTACCATATTCAGAGCGATCACCCAGACGGTCACGAATCACCAGAGTTTTAGATTTTTTTTGGCGCGACATCAAGTATAGAGAGACGAAAACTTGGGAGTTAAGCGCGCGCCACGCATATGACTAATACCCCACGGTTCACATGCCACACAAAATCATATCATCAACCAAGTTAGTGCGCGGCCTCAACTTGAACTTCTCATGCTCTCAGCTTGACGTTCGGTATACTAGCAGCAGGTGGCGAATACTCGAGCCCGGGAATACGTCTATCTGCACTAGCTACACTCATCACTTTCTCAGAACATCAATCTTCTCAAAACATCAAAATCTCCGCTATGCAACGACAGGTGAGTTGATAACCCCATTAAATTCCTGCACTAATATCTATCTTAGACACGATCTGGACATCTCTTCTCGGATTGGACTGGCGCCTCTGTTCCTGCCACTGCCGACTTCCAAGCTCTGCTTCAAGCGGCGGTGACGTTTGAAGAGCGCCACAGAGACCTCAACGACGCAGCTCAAGTTGACGAACCTCATAACCTCGACACCACACCAGTCAACCAATCCCGCAGCTTCCAACCTACCTCATCCACCCCTGCTCCCCAATCAGAACACTTGTTGCCTGCTGAAGCCAAATGTCACCAGTTTAACTCCCCTTCAAATGAAAAAGCTACCCAACCCCCGCTTCTCAACCACCCCAAACGACAAAGTCGTGAAAATCATCGCCGCCAGCGTGAACAACTCGCTCGATCTAAGCAGCCATGGCAGCCCAATGTACGACCCTGCGCAGCCCAGCATCACTTATCCACAGGCAGGCCGATTCCCACACCCTTTGAGCCTAGCACAGTTCGAGTGGCCGACACTGCCTACGTTTCTATCTGCGATGACCTTCGACCCAGAGACATACGCCCTCGCAAGAAAGTGTTTCCATTTGAAGAAGTTTGCGGGCCTGAGTCTCACTTCCGCTTCAATTTGTGGCGATGTGAGCAACTGAACAATTCGTGGGTTTTTCGTGTCCTTTAGTAAACATATCTGACTTATCCATTACCAGATCCCCAGTACCCATCACGACAGCATCCGGCCTCGTCATTGGTTTGCTCGCTGCACACCTGGTGGATGATGAGTGGGACAGCGTACATCGTTCCGCCGCGGATATTTTGGAGACAGCACGTGGGTCTCTCGACCTCTCTGCCGATGACAAAAAACATAGACGAGGGAATTTTGCCGCCTTAGCCACGGGAATTTCACATGGGGGCGGCCAACCGGTAGGTTACATTTGCTATAGCATATTCCCCCGCTCACCCAGCTGACCTGTACCAAGTCCCCTATGAATGTAGCTCACTCTTCTAAAAACCGCCAAGCCCTGCAATCACTGATCTCGCAGAAGCCCTTCATTCGGCTCGCACACTTCGCCTCCTGTGCGTTGACTACTCCTGTCCCATCCTACGTCCTTCCGAACTGACAAATTCACAGCCGTGTTCGCTACGTGGTTCCCGAAACTCTTTTCGTACTATGCATCAACTCTGCAAAGCTTGCTGACCCATGATCCCAACCTCACCCCTCCTTTTTCCGGCAGTGTTTGGGCTGCCTGTACTCTGAACTTTGGGCCACGAACCACGTGCTACGATCACACTGACTATGCCAATCTCCCATTCGGCCTTTGTGCAATCACAGCCCTTGGTTTGTACGACTTTCGTAAAGGCGGCCATCTTATTTTATGGGACCTTCACCTGGTTATCGAGTTCCCACCTGGGTATACCATTCTTTTGCCCTCTGCCATATTGCGCCATTCGAATACATCCATTGCAAAGCATGAATGCTGGTACTCCTTCACTCAATACACGGCTGGCGGTCTGTTCCGGTGGGTAGAGGAAGGGTTTGCCCCTACCGAAGAATACTGGATGGGATTAGATGCCGCCGGTCGTGAAGAGGCACTTCAGAAACAATCATCGCACTGGGCCTTTGGCTTGGGGTTGTTCTCTACTCTGGATGAACTGAGGACCTTTCATTCATCGAAACCTTGCGAGGTCACTTGATGAAGTATCTGATATCGCTGTAGCTACATTGAATGTATTGGAATAGGACTTGCAATTGATCTTTTTGCCTCTAATTGACCCCTGTCTTTGTTTGAGTTCTCGGACCATTGAATGTTAGCAGACCTTCATTAGTACCTTCACTAGCGAGCATTTAAAGTTTCTAGAGCATTAACTGTTAGCAATTTATTGAGTTTTATACACAAGGAACATCGAGTTTAGAAAATGTATGGAGACTGAACACAAGATGTATGTACTACGGTATCATTTATAGTATGCAGCATTCAATGTAGTATTAAATGACTGTCTACCCTCTTCGAATATCCTCTTCGCTGTGAGTCATTCCTAGACATTTAGCAAGGGATATGGAACCGCTTACTAGCTATTTAATGCCCCACTATGGGCAGTAAGGCGAGAATTGCAGAGGATGAGGAGGATGCGTGGTGATCTTCTACGGTCGGCGCCTAACTTGGCGCTCGTGGACTTCTTCCAACTATGGTTGAAACTGCCGCCGTCTTCCCACCAACTTCCAATGGATCTTTCAGCCAACCACCGCCACCGTGATCCTCAGCTTGCTCTCACCGGTGATGCCGAACGTTCGTTCCTTTTGGAGTCGGGAATAGAACCTGAAGACATTGAAACACTCGTGAGCATGCGGACTGAGGCAAGAGCGAGGCAAAAGGTTCGGGATTGTGCTCGTGAATGGTACTTGAAGTGAGTATTGTGTCTTCTCGTAATCTCACCACTCTGACTATTGTATGGCGTATAGAAACAGACAATACAAGCTGGCCGATTCCAAGCGCTGCTACCAGCAATTGACTGAGGATCAACGAGTTCATCGTCGTACAGTCCATCGCTATGCTCAACTCGACTATAGATACCGTAACAGCGAGGCTTTGGCCCTGAAAGAGTGCGAGCGTCGCCGTCGCAAGAAGTATGATCAGTGGTTCACAGAAGCTTACCATCAGTCTAACACGATTTTTTTAGAGCTGTGCAGTAAAGTTCGGTCTTCCAGCAGTACAGTTAGCACCCCTCTCAACGTCTCTCATGTAAAATACTATCAAAGGGCTTGAATCAAACGCGTTGCTCGTATTGTGCGATATGAACTATATAAATCATCAAACTATCAACGAGGCAGGTGTTTTTGGGCGAGGTCCACGAGTTGCACGAGCTTCCTCTCTGTCTGACGGAGAGACCAATCCCTATCCAGCAAACGGTCGTGCTGACACCCGAGCTCCTCCATACGAATCTTCAGGGCAGAGATCTCGTCCTTCAACACGCTTAACTCTTCCTCAAGTGCCATCTGGCTCTGTCGACACTCCTCTAGGCGGAACTCAGCCATTGGCCCTGTGAAGGAGGGAAGTGGTTCATGATGAATCATTGCCCACCAACTACAGCGCTGTACTGGTGAGCTTTGTAAGCGCAGTGTGATAGCAAGCACATCAACAGCAAGAAAAACGTACGTTGAATTCGTGCCCACTCCTTGTTGTCAGTGTCATCGAGGCTGGCATCGCGATCGTCAGTGCCTGTCCACGTCATACCAAGAGAATCGAAGTCGGGGCGAAGAAGATTTTTTTGCTCGGAAGCGAGTGTGACATCGAGATAGTAGGGGTGAAAGTCGGATAGTGGGGTGGTGTCAGGAGTGGCGCCCTCTGTGTCAGTGGTGTCCTCGGGAGTGGGCTGATGAGCAGGGGGAGAGGGAGGAGGAGTGGTACGTTGGTCGTGGTCCCAATTGTAGTTGCCCCAATCTATGTGTGTGTGTGCTCCCCAAGCCCCGGGTGTCTGAGCAGTTTGACCCCAGCCGCCGGTGGCCATTGGATCGATGAGTTGCGCCTAAGCTTCGTGTGATCTGTCAGCTTTATCATTTTGGTCTCAGAGTGGCTCCATGCCTGAACAAATATGCCAGTTGCTGATACAAGTGCTACCGAGAGTGATCGCGCAAGATATCACGCTGAATAGGAGGGGTGGCGACTGGAAATTGGAAATTGAAAGACATACGACGTGGGATCATACAAACGGCGGACAGACATAGGATCATACAAACGGCGGGGACTACATAGATGTAATGCTACTGGGTAGAACACGAACTTGAGGATACCCTGGCTTCCCTTCATACGCCATAGTGTAAGCCTTCAAAGCATCCTGGAATCGCTCGAAGCTACGATGCTCGGCGCCGGAGACTCCCTTCACATAGTCCTGTGCCTGACCACGCCTGCACACCACGCGAATTTTAGTACAGATCGGCTGACAAGCTACAGCATAACATACCAAGCTCCGAAAATTCCAACGCACGTCCCAGCGTATACAACATAGAACTTTCTACCGTTGAAGCGGGCCGGTTCAACTATCTGGTGAGGGTGCGGGATGAAGGGGTTCAAAGAGGTAGTACTGGAAGTGGAGTCACGATCAGAGGCCTGCGAACGAGATAGACGAGAAGTGGATTTCCCTTTCGAAGAAGCCGAGGAGTGTGTGACGAGGGAGGGCTCGGTAGATACGGTAGGCAGAGATTTAGATAAATCGATGGAAAAATGCGAAGATAATGGTGAATTTTCTGGGTTACGAGGTGTGAAGTTATGCTCTTCTGGGAGAGAATGCGCAGTGTGTTGACGGGAAGGGGAGGGTGGGGGTGTAGAGCCAGTTGAGCCAGAGGAAGGAGGAGCAGTTGGATGGCGGCGTGGTGTATGAACGATGGTCGTTGTAGTAATGTAATCTTTAGATTGGGATCATCAATTTTAGCTGTATGTCCATACAGATTAGTGAGAGATAGGATGACTGTACCTTCCTCCTCTATGACACTAAACTGAGTGCGGGTACCTATAAAATGTCAACAGGAATATGAAGAGAAAGACAGCGCAGAATAGAGAGGGATAACGCACCATCTACAGTGAAAGATATTGAAGATTCAATGACTCTGGGCATGATTGAGGGAGTAAAGCAGCAAGATAACACGGCATGGGATGATAATCGGGGCTCATGTGCACACCACCCGAAATGGGACAGTCCTATCAGTCCAGCACCAAATGGAAAAATATTTTGAAATTAGGAGTGACTGAGCGGCTGAGATGAGGGCAAATTTGCTGAGGGTATACCCCTCTCAACCTGTTCGCTATAGCAGGGATTTGTATGGTGAAACTCGAACACTGCAATGCCGAATCCAGGTGCTTTCAAGAGGTCACGACTAGCTTTTATGGAGGCTCAGTTGCCTGAGTATAGGAAGGCGGTCGCGGAGAGTCGAGGCGAAGCTTTCGTTGCAGATGTTGTTCGACGTTTCCTCAAACGGTTTCCAGTCACATTGTCGCCTGACGAAGAACCTTCGGAGGACGCGCTGCAGGCAGTGGATGATGGTGTTACTGAGCCTGAAGTCGAGCAGCCTTTGCCGGGGGAAATTGGGTCTGTTGAGTATGAAGAAGCCAAAAAGGCGCGCGAGCAGCTAGGCGCTAAGTCGAAGAAGCAAGCTGAGGTAAGTAAGTACAGTCTGCGACGTATACGGAAGGAACTGACGCGTACGTACTATGTTGTGCAGCAAATAGAACGTTGGCTCCGATATTGACTTCTTCCTTCAGTGAAGATGAAAAAAGGCAAAGGAAAGCTCTCTGGAGACAGCAACACTCAAAATGGTGACACGTCGAACGCGGTTGATGAAGTATCAGCGACGGTCTCTCAAGACATTGATCTTCGGTCGCGCCTGACTGGCAATGGCCTCAAAAAACCAAGGCGTTTGACGACGCATTTTTATTGGGCGCGTGAAAACTCAGACCACGTTAACGCTATCCGCCAGGAAAGGTTGAAGGAGGCTGCGCAGACGGAGGTCTCTGAACAGGGAGAAATTGCAGAGGGTCAGCAGGGGAAGAAATCAAGGAGGCGGAATAAAGTGGCGTCAACGTACCAGGAAATCGTGATTGAAGAATTCAAAAAACTATCCAACGAGGAGCGGGAGATGTGGGAGAAGAAGGCGGAGGAGGATTATCAAAAGGCAAAGAGGGACTGGGAGCGGAATCACAATGCCCTGCCTTCCACGTCGCCTAAAGATCGACAAGAGTGAGTTCGAGAATCAGATGTCGAGATACATACCTTTTTCTAACAGGTGTTGCACGTAGGGCAATCAACGGACTCCCCCAGTTCATTCAACCGGTTTTGAACTTGGTATATGAGCACACGGGCCTTGTTTGTGGTTTTTGGGCTGCAGGTCCGGAACCAGCAGACACAGGGCGGCCGATTGTGTTAAGGTAGACAAAGGCTTTGTTTAGAATATATTTGCAATGAACTAAATACCTATCTATGCAGTTGCTACGTGGGAAAGACATCAGGACCGAAGCCACTAAACTTTGGCCAAGCAGAGCAGGAGGCATGGAAGAAACAAATCCAACTGGTAATTGAACGGTTTGTGAAGCAATGTTACAGTAAGTGTTTCGTGCTGTGGTTCTACGGTGCCAGAGCTGATGTTGATATAGCTGTTGAGGAGTGCCAATCCCGCGCTCTCAATCCCGATGACCTTGAGTTGTTGGATTATCACGAAGGTGGCGGTGAGGAGAGTTTTGAAGTGAATACTCTGCAGGATTGGGTGGGTGGGACGTTGCAGCCGAGACGTAACACAGTTCAGGAGCAGGAGCAGGGAAGGGGAGAAGGGCGGACAGTCAAAACAGCAGGGTGGAGGTGCTACTACAACGAATCCTTCTTCTACGAATAGCAACCAAGCGAAATCGACGGTGGCACCGACTCCAAGTCGTGCTTGTAGTCCTGCCACAGCACCCCGTGATTCCAGCATTCAGGTTCCACCTGCTCCGACACCGGCGCGAACTACGTCTTCACCTCCTCCTCCCTCCCGAGGTCAGTCTCCGGTGCCCGCCTCGCCTGCTCGTTCGCACAGCTCGCCAGTTCCATCGCAGCCTTCTGATCCTGCAAATGTAGTTGATACCCACGTTGCTAATCTGAATCAGTCGAAAAGTGACATCAGGAAAGAGGCTAGTGGGAAAAATAAGAAACCACCTACTCGAAAGGGTACGCGAGGAGAGCGGAAATGTGAAGGGGGCAGGGCAGGGAAAAATAACCGTGGTAAAAGAAGCCGTAAGAATCTGGAGAGTGATGACGAAGAGTCTTGGAAGGGTGGTGACGATACCGAAGATGAAGAGGAGGGCGAAGAGGGAGATGGTAGCGAGGGAGATGGGGGTGACGACGATGAGGAGGATGTGGATGACCAAGATTTCCTAATGGTTGCCGCACCTCCTGGCAGCCCAGACTACATGAAGAAAGTTGTCACTCTTAACGTCGGAATTTCAAGGGAGGTTGAAAGAGAGAGGATTCCCGGAGACGGTAAATGGAGTGCCATCGTCAAGACTTGGTTGGAGATCGAAGTTAGCGCTAGGGAGCTCAACTTGCCGGTGTCCACACTGTCTTCGGATAGCTGACCGGGACCCGTGGGAGACTGGATTAGCCGGGCATGGTCCTACAGTTATCACCCTACATTCGACCTAAAGCGCTATTGAAGTGATTTTGAAGAGTGGTGGAGGTATTTGCAGCCAGATTGGAGGGTTGATGAGGACGAGAAGGTGGCGTATCTGCGGCATCCAGATGAGGATTGGGAGGATCTCCACGCTATAGGGCCAAATGGCCTCACGAGTGTACTGGGTGCAGTGGCGTTTTGGTGGCTAGGTGTGTTCCGACTGCCAGCGGAAAAACGACGGGAGAGGCAGTATAAGGAGGAGGAAATTCAACATTTTGCAGCAGGGGTGGACGACGTTCTATACACGCTGAGGGAGGTGGCCCGGTTCCAAGCAAAAAATGCGCCGAAGTCAAAGAAGTTGAGGGGAAAAAGGTAGTTTCGGGAAGTTAGAAGTTGGAAATGGACACAGAGGCGGAAAAGCTGATTGTGGAAATTCTCCAGTTATTGACCTTTTTACGATATTATTCATTTGGAACCGTTCGTACAATGAAAGCTATATTATTGGTTGAAATTGAGTGCTATGGGGGCAGCTACATCCTATTGTAATCCCTATGCAAGGGTATGAATAAGTAAGAATAGAATAATGCATATTTGAAGTTCTTGGTTTGGGCACTTGGAACCTATTTTCAGCGCTAAAGGAACGACTGTTTTGGGTGCTGAAAAAGCGCTCTGGAGCGTGGCAGTGCAAAAAACCGTTTTTAGGTGCTGACAAACTTGAAGGCCAGAGCATGGCAGTGCAAAAACGCGTGACAAAATCCAGACCGTGGCCGAAAAATTGCTTTAGGTGCTGACAAATGTAAATGTTCCAGACCGTGGCAGTGCAACAAAAAGAGCGTGACAAATGTGATCATTTCTGACTGTGGCAGTGCAAAAAAAAACCGTTTTAGATGCTGACAAATATGTAAAACGCACCTATTTAGTGTACCTGTAAATGCCTGGATAAATACGGAAAGCATACCTAGCATGAGAAAAAATGTGGAAAAATCCGAAATTTGTAAGCACGCCGGATTTCGGCAGGACAGCAGCCAGCGCGCTATTTCCTACTATATTTGGCCCCTAGGGATATATCCCTTCGTCATGCATCATGCACTTAGGGATATATCTCTTGTTTATATATCAGTGAACCAGCTAGGGCTGGGGAGGTTTGTTGTGTAGAGTTTTACGTGATGGAAAAACACCCTGAGACGGGTCGTCTGCTGGGTTATCTTCACTCTTTACCCACTCAACTGTTACCCAGATGCCGTGTTCCTGCATGAGGGCGACGATCTTTCTCAGAATGAAATTCTGAGATGAACCCCTTGAGTATCCGGCTTTCAGTGCCCCCACTACCCCTTGATTATCGGATCTGTGAGCTGTAAATTAGGTGTACACTCGCTGAGGTGGAGTATCTGACTTTACCTTAGTTTAATGTGTGTGTTGTGGAATCCTGATGAAATGAGAGTACGAATGGCCAGTTCAACCACGACCATCTCCGCCCAACCTATGTGACAGCCATCACTCTTCCAACCTTCCTTAAACTCCCAAGCCAGCCACTTGGTGTTGATAATGAGTCCTATGCCCCAAGTTGTCGAAGCGTCAACGAAGATGGAAACAGAGTTGTCTATAGGTGGTGGGTGGATGATGTGGAGTCCCAGGAAAGGTTGTTCGAGTTGCTGTAGCCACCATCGAAGATCTGCTAGGACTGTGGGAGAAGGCTTATGATGAATGAATAGGTTAGTTGACTGGAAGCCAGCTGCATAGTTGTACAAGGAAACCAGATATGCACGTCCGGCAGGACAGACAAGCGTGACGTGTTGTAATGTTCTGGTGAGTGATTCGATATCTGACTTTCTGTGACACGGGGATTCGAGGAAGGTATTGATTTTAGCAATGTATTTGGTTTTCTTGTTGTCAGGAAGTTGAACTGTTTTGTGTTGGAGGTCCCAGAGAAAACCTATGTATAGAAATGCAAATGCGAAGTCGCAGAATTTAGCTGGAGCCCAAGGCCATCCCAGGTGTTCTGCAACGTCCCAGAGTAGAGAAGCGTCATAGTTGTAGATGTATGCGCCTTCATGTGAAGCTTTCGGATAACGGAAGGCTATGAAATCATCCACCCATTTGATTAGAGCCTGTATGCCGAAGTATAGAAGAATATGCACCATAGTGTCAGCTATGTGTCCGAAGATACCAGGTGATGATCTCGTACCAAAGTTACATGCTTGGTCGAGATGGACGAGTCCATCAAGCATGAGTGCAACAAATTTGCAGATAGATGGATGCAGTGGAAGATTGCGGAATGCAGCGTCGACGTCAAAGACAGCTGCCTGCGTACCTGCAGGTGCCTCTGCTACTAAGAGAAAACATTCAGAGAACGTTCCCCAGCTGCAAGGGAAACAATCTGAGTCTATTACTGAATTTACTGAAATGAGCTTTGCTGGCATGGAAGTTGGAGCATTCGTAGTGGTCGAGGAATGCGAGTTGAGAAAGAGAGCTGCAGTTTCTGGAGAAGTGTGAGGATATGAGTGATTGATTATGATTCTGAATTTTCCGGGTTTTTGCTCAAGCACCACCATAGGAGCTGTTCTGTAAGGTCCAATGAGCGATTCGAGGACGTCCAGGTCATAGCCCAGAGAAAGCCGGCCCAATGCTATTTCTTCGTTGAATTTGTTGTGAATGATGTCGTGATGAAGTGAAACAGAGTGGTGGTTGTCTGGAGTGAAACGTTCTGCAAGAGTGAAATTATCGATGCCTATCATGAATCCATTACGAAGGCCTGCTGGAATGTCATGAAACTGTTCCCAGCCTCCTGAGGTTCTCAGGAGTTCCTCCCATATGTCGGCCTTCAATTTAGTGATGATGGGGAAGAGCACCTCAGGTGCTTCAATGCTGGTTATGCTGCTGGGAGCTGTGGTTAGAGGCACCACAGATACTGCAGGCATGGAGGTGGACGCAGCCTTGGCACTGACACCCGTGTCCATTGAAGCTGTAGCAATACGTCCGGCCCTGTGAGTCCTTCCAGAGCGGAGGGCCGTTGCGTTGCTCAGTTTTGGAGAGGTAATCATTGGGACTGGGTTTGTGATTGTTCCACTGATGGTCTCTGTGGCCACAGATCCAGCATGGGAGTGGAGAGGAGGAACTATGAGAGGAGTGGTGACTGAAGTTCTTCTGGGTTCTATCGTGATATCCCCGATCCTGAGCAGGTTTGTTTCTGCCAGGTCGAGAGGTGGAAGTAGAGGCACCTGCACTGGCGTGAAAGGAATGCGCTTTCAGAATTGGGGTGAGGTATGACTGTTGTCCAGTGGGAAGGTATGAGAAGGCCAGTTTGTTGTCCACTATGCGACCGTGGATGGCTGCATACTGGTCCTCACGGAACTTGTCAATCTGTAGTTCCTCTCTCACCTGGCTCACTGAACACTCCCAGGTCATAATGGCTGACACTGCATAGTGGACCAGCAATGGGAAACACTCATGGAAATCCGAACATTGGCCGATGGTAGTGAACAAGGCCCAGAACATTCTCACAGTTCGACGAGCAAGTGTGGAGCCGGCTCTCTTCTCACCTTTCGGAATGTAGAAGTTCGAGATGGCATAATGGTAGTTGTTGGTGAGGTCTGTGAAATCACCTTCGTTAAGCTCTGCTAAAGGCGGAGCAGCTATGGCGGTGGACTGTGTCCTCACCCTACCGCTGTCAACGACCAAGGTCTTGCTCATGGAGGCTTCCTCCCACAGCTGGGAGGTGGAGGAGAGACATGTTGCAAAGAGCATCATGGAGAGGGAGGTCTTCCAGCCTTTCTGCAATGTGGTACGAACAGTGTTGTTCGGCTGCCAGGCGGTCCACTCAAAGGTGCGCACTATCCTTGGCGAGTGACTGCGAGACCGACAAGAGGAGTGACGTGCACGATGATGATTGTCACGTGTGTCACAAGAGCGCCTCCTCCTTTCCTCTGCCAGGCGATGTCTCGAGTGTCCCCGGTCCCTCAATGAATGGGAGGGCGAGCAAGCTTCAGAACACGTGGGCAAAGGGGAATGGGTGCGATGACGTCGAGAGTGCGATGCTCCAGTGCAGCTGCAGTGAGAGCAACCCGAGCGGCGGCTACGAGCAGAGGAACAGTCGCGAGATGAAGTACGACTTGGGACTGCGCTCTGCACATCAGTCCTGGAGTGAGTCCGGTACCTGCGAGCTCTGTCATCAGGGCGAGGAGTGCGAGAGGCCTGTCAACCACTCCGAGGAACCCATGACCCTGGACATGACCTACCGGAGCTCCTGGAACGTCTTTCAGAAGCCGAGGATGAAGAGGACGAGGAAGAGTTGCTTGGGGAACTGGAGGGCCAGTGTCGAGACCGCTTGGAGTGCCTCGGTTTGGACCCATGGCTGCGACGAGCCTTCAGCGTGTCCAAGGAACTGGGGCGGAGCCTCCGCGAGCCCACCCTCGGGGAATGCTTAGCAGCAGCACTATGTGAACGACCTGGTGTACAAGGACTGGGAAGTGGGGTGCAGCCGCGTCCCTGAGTAGGGTCCCCAGGTCCATTGGAACTCCCCAAGGAATCTGCGTGATCTGTAACGGAGGTAAATGGAAGGCCTGGAAGGCTGAGGGAGAGAAATACCTCTGCCAGAGGGCATGTGCCTGGAGTGTGGAGAACGGTCCCATCCTGGGTTTGCATCCCTAGGTGCTGGAGAGCTACCCAAGGTGTCCGAGCAAGCTACAAACGGAGTGAGTGGAAGCTCAATCATGGAGGCAGAGAATTACCTTTGCTGGAAGGCATAGGTCTCGAATGGAGAGGAGTACCAGCTTGGAAGCTGGACATCCCTGAAGATGGCCAGGAGAACTGCCCTCGCCCTCAGAGATGAGGCGGGGTCGGAGGCCCATGCCCTGGAGGGCTACCCAATGAGTCATCTGAGGAATCGTGACATAGGTCCTCCACAATGCTGCGTATATGGGCGGAAGCCCTGGAAACCTGGCTGTATGCAGCTGGGGACGCGCGCAATTTGTCTCTAACTTCGTCATCCAAACTCCACTCCTGTGGCAGGGACAAGGTGACCTGTGTGTCGGCTGCAGCAGCCGGGCCCTCGCCTCCAACCACCGACCCAGGCGAAGCTGGGGGAGATGACAAATCCAAACCTTCAAAGTCAGAAATGCCGTGTGCCTGGCTGGAGCGCCCAGCAGGTGAGGGCGTCGAAGGCGAGGCCCGCCTTTGGCAACAAGCGCATGGAGGGGTGTTCGTGCGTTCCAGAGGTTGGCAAGCCCTGTTTTGAGCCGACCGGCGCACCCTAGGCACGTTGTTGGTGCCAGATTCGCCACTCATGACAAATGCTGTAAGTTGAGGAAAGAAGTCTGAACGTAGACTAGAAAGGAAACCAGCGATTGGATGAAACTCAGGTGAACAGAGAAGAGTGGAATGCGATAAATATTCTAATTGCAAGAGAATGTATTCGAACTTCTTGAGATGATGATGGAGGAGGACGAAGAGTGGCGAGGACACGTGATCATGTCTCGCCTCTATTGACTACGAAAATACATCAGTCCTCACGTCTTCGGACGATCACACAGTCTACAAGCTAGTATGAGATTTTTAGAACCTAACAACAAGAAGTAATAAGGCAAAAGATAGAGAAAAAAAACATATGAGTACTAATGCAAGTACAAGGCCCTTTGAGAGAATAAGGCAAAAGATAGAGAAAAAAAAACATATGAGTACTAATGCAAGTATAAGACCCTTTGAGAGTTATAGGCAATAGAAATATATAAGAAAGAGATAATGTAAATAAAATTACTCATTTAGAGTAGATTCCTTACAATTCCTACTTCCACCTATATGAACAATGCCTGACTCAAAATCCATCTGATCTGTTCTAGCTGTAGTAGTTACAGTCCCCAAAGTTGAACTAGGAAAAGGAGCAAACACCATTCCAGGTCTTGAGTTGACTATTTGTTCCATGTTGTATTCCTCTGAATCTGACCAGAGGCTATGTTGCATTTGGACAATGACTATTATGGCTGTTGGATATATTCCCTATATTTCATATCAATCAATAAAGAGTTTAAGGATATAGTAGTATCATTAAGAATTGAACTCACCATTCCTTGTTGAATGATTGCATTTATAACATTCATTGCTATGTCTGCTGGTGTGGATAAATTTTGATCATATATTGGAATTGATTGAAGGATCTATTGAGATTAAATGTGGGTTAGTAAGAAAAAGTAGTAAAAAGAGAGAAAAAAATGAAAATAAAATAAATGAGAGGCAAACAAAGGATAGCAGACAAGGCACAAAGAGCAAAGGATGAAGAATGGAGAACAGAGAGACAAAAATGAACAGATATTAAACCAAACTTATTTTAAAAAAACAGCAGCCAACAATAGAAAATAATAACTGACTAACAAAAGAAAAAAGATATACACACATATAAAACCAAATACACTGCTCCAGACTCAATAAGCAATATAAGAATCTTCTCAACTTGTGTATGCTGCCTAGACTTTCCAAGATGCTCATTCATAAACTTTCCATGTTCCCTATCAAGAATATCATCAGCAATATAAATCACCAAGCATTCCTACAGCAAAGCCATGCCATAAACCTCAAGGATGCAACTAGAGCAATGAGAGAAGTCAGAAGTCAAACTCACCAAGCTCTATAAACAATCAATCCCATACAAACTAAATTTGTAGCAAATGAAAGTGTAAAACTAGATAAATCTGCACATGCACATTTTTCTGCACCTACAGATCCAGCAGAGGGTGTTAGATTGGCTATGGCCCAGTGAGTTTTTAAGTCACAGGCTAGTTCATAGAGGGCTGCACCTTTGGTAGGGTTTGTGAGAAGGGGTTGGATAGAAGACAAGGAGAAGGAAGGTAAGTAACATACACACTGGCAGGAATGAAAGTGTGAACAGACATACTAATAGATCCAAGTAATGTCCCAAAAGGTAAAATCATAACCTTTCTATTGTCATGATACAATGCCCAAGTCCTCCAAAACACAACTGAGTCACCCAATGGCAGCTATACCACACATTTCAACAAGTCTTCCTTACAAATATGAAAAAAAAACTCACCATAAAAATAAACAAAATATTTCCAGTCCAAACAAGTTTTTTCAACCTTTCATCAGCTTTGTCCAATTTACTCTTCAATCCTTCTCCAGGATCATCAATCATAATGAGCTTCATCCTTTCCACCAAATCTGCAATATCAAATGACAGAAATGTGCTTGATCCCAGGAACATGAGGGTTGGTACAGCCACAAGGTACATTGAAGATTTCAAGGCTCGACCTCGACAGATGAAGAGGGTTATTAAATAGTACATCAGGATTAGGTAGATTCCTATATAGAAAAGAAGATAAAGGTATTAGGGAAGAAATAGATGAAGTGGACAAGGACAAAGTTACCATAGAACACAGCCCCAAAAGCAACTCTAGCAACTTTAACTACAAAATCATGTCCTACATCCACAAGAACTTCTTGATCAGTACTTGAAAATGACATTGTATCAAGTGTTCACTTGTAGCAGCCTCAACTTAGAATTAGAGCTTAGAATGCAGGGAGAGCAAAGCAACAGTGCAGTGGGAATAAATGAATGAGAGGGAATAGAAATCATAGAATAAGAATA
The DNA here is from genome assembly GCA_003987895.1 of Neonothopanus nambi. Taxonomy (NCBI): domain Eukaryota; kingdom Fungi; phylum Basidiomycota; class Agaricomycetes; order Agaricales; family Omphalotaceae; genus Neonothopanus; species Neonothopanus nambi. The sequence goes on from RCHF01000074.1 coordinate 18,344, forward strand.
TATATAATGAAAGTACTGCAATACTCGCAGGATTCACAGACTCATCTACAAGATCAACAATTAGAGTGCTGAAATGAATATTCAACATCTGATTGACAGTTGAGCTGACAACAATCAGAGCACTGAAATGAATATGATATCTGATTGATAGTTGAGCTGAGAACTCATGTCCTACATCCATAAGAACTTCTTGATGATCAGTATCTGAAAATGACTCAGACATTGTGTCAAATGTTCACTCATAGCAGTCTCAACTTTGAATTGAGCCTGAAATACAGAAAGAGCAAAGCAACAGTGCAGTGGGAATAAATGAATGAGAGGGAATGGAAGTAATGAAATAAGAATATATACAATGAAAGTACTGCAATACTTATGGGATTCACAGACTCATCTACAAGATCAACAATCAGAGCACTGAAATGAATACTGCAATACTCACAGAATTCACAGACTCATCTACAAGATCAACAATCAGAGCACTGAAATGAATACTGCAATACTCACAGGATTCACAGACTCATCTACAAGATCAACAATTAGAGCACTGAAATGAATATCCAATTTGATTGACAGTTGAGCTGAGAACTGTCTTCATCCAAACCCTTGATACAATCTGTAACATGTATTTATCACATACACACATCCCAAAATACTCAAAGCCTTCAACAAGGTGCGGGTGGAAGTAGGATAGAAGAGGAGAGCAACTGCAATGGTATCCTACTGGCCTGAGTGTGACCAGTGGCTTCAATTTCTTCCCAGTGCTGACTAGTCTATGCAGCACCAACAGATGTGACCTCAATCCTCAAAACAGACTAATGAGAATCTTTGAAGAAAAGGAGTAGGGTGGACTACTTTTAGTAATAGCTCACACAGGTTAAGCTTGGAGGAGTTAAAGTAGGAAACATACTTAGTGATGGTCTCCTTTGTTGTTTTGCAAATGTGGCATTGAAATTGACCTCCTTTGCATCATCCTCCAACAATAGCCCTCTATCTCCCTCTCCACAACCATATCCAACTCACGATCATTGACATCTCATCTAGTTCTGGCTCAACTGAGACTGCCATTCACTTGTTCTACTGATAGCAATGAACTTCAATGTGAGGAAGGTGCACAAGAGCCATAGGTCACTTAGTGATGGGAATGGGGATAGCTACATGCAAGTTAAAGCAAGATGCTGTGAGCTCCCAAGATCCTTGTCCGTCTCCCTCAAACTTCATCTTGTCACACCAGTTCCTCCAGCTCAGACTCAGATTTCGATATAAATCATGACCTTCGCATTTGATAAGCATAGGGATTTCAGTGTTCTCAGGGCTCACGAAATGCAGAATATTGCGAAGAAACATGATAGCTGAAAGTGAGATTCACGGTGAACACTGAACGCTTCGAGTTCATGCGAACAGAGTGCCCGTGAAAGATTGTTGGTAGTGAGAAGGGCAACGTGGGAAGTCTAAGTCACCCCGTTAAACTCTGATAGCCCCATCTGAGTCCCATCATCCTCACCGACTCTTTCCCTGGCCCAATTTTCCTCATCTTCATCTATATCTAACAGCCATTAGCCCTCTACCTAGGGTCAAGATTTACGACCGCAGCCGTCGTGTCAGCCATTAGGATTCGTTCGACGTTCATGCCAGTATTGACCCACTTCCTCAAGTAGTTTCTCCACAGTGCTCACCATGGATTCCGATCTCACTCTTAATGTTGGCTTCGAGAACTCTGAAAATCTCACTCTCTTAGATGTAAAGCAAAGTCATAAGCCCACACATGTCCTGTTGGCGCTTATAACGCAGACAAACCAGCATTCTGTCGACCTCTTAAGTCTGCGTATATTCAAGGTCAGAGTCATGTCTTTGCCCTTATACTTAACACCACTCTTATTCATTTGCCCTCATATAGCCCAAGGACCCTGAAGCTCTTGCTATTGAGCCACAGGAGACTCTGTGTGAGCGCATGGACGCGTTGGGAGATCTCGAGGACTGGTGCACTGAATGGGAACCCAGTAATCGTGTGGGACAGATATTTCCTCAGGGAATTGACGAGGACTATGTGAACATAATCATACGAGGTGAGTCTGAGCACTATATACCGCACCATATACCGCACCTTTCTAACCTACTCACTCTAGGTTGGTCTTCGTCCGACTCGCTGTCACCACTCCCGTATCTCAAGTCCCGGAACGAATTGTGACCCTAGCGTTAGCAAGTTTACTACAAATGGAGCTGTGCGCATTACGGTCGACGGCCTCGATGTACCCATCGCTATTGTCGAGAGACGGAATGTAGGAACACAAACCATCCGTGCCTACTTATCGTTCATTTTGGTAAGTAACAGCGCTCACACTATCGAACGTCTCCAGTGACCGTTACATAGGACCGTACATCGGCGTCGCGGGTGCTGTATTTGCAGATTGTCCGAATGTGCAGATGCTCGCTCCTCTTTTTTCTCTAAACTTTCATCCTACCGATACCTCAATGAAGATGACGGGTGCGAGATTCATAGGCGCCATCAAAAAAGCCATCCGATCACTCGAGGAATACTACCGCACAGAAGCCTTCTCCCCAGAACCTCGCCAACCCCAATGCCCATTTCCATCATCCTACACTGACCTCGAGACCTCGCGCCATATCCAGTTTATCTACGCGTCTCGACATGATAAAGACAAACTTGTTTTCTTTGTTCAGACGTTGGAAAACAAGGAATCCATCTGTGTAAAGTTTGTCCACCAGTATTCGAAAGAAGCCCACCTCGCCTTTGCTGATCTCGGATCTGCTCCCAAGCTGAGAGGATTTGAGTACCTCCTCAGCGGATGGTATCTCGTGGTGATGGATGATGTGAGGGACAAGTATCGCGAGTTTGACGATGCTGATTGTACGGACGAGTTCAAAACCGCAGTCACATCCAAAGTGAAGGCATTTCGTGAGAAGGGATATGTTCATGGCGATATTCGTGACGTGAATTTGATGGTGAGGAATGAGGATCCGACGAGTTTCATGCTTTTAGATTTTGATTGGGCGGGAGAGAAGGGTAAGGTGAAGTACCCGATGAATGTCAACAGAGGACCAGGGCTTTGGCGTCCAGACGATGCAGTCGATGCAAAGCTCATTCAAGAAGCACATGATATAGCCATGCTCGAGCACATATTCGCGTGCCGTCATTCTGTATTCCTCGGGACTTGACTAGCCAATCGTAGAGTATTGGATAGGATGGTGTTGCAACTGCAACTGTTGGTTGGATGGTGGCTGGTGGCACGCCGGAGAACATTACTGTCGAGATTGCGGATTTGAGGAATGGTGAGAATCTCTTTACGTTCTCTTCGAGCACTAACATGCGCTCCATAGTCATTCTCAGGCTACCCCCAACCGCCTGCACATGCGACTCCACCAGAACCGCTACCAGCGTCCGACACAACCATGCATTGCTACAAGCAGAAACCGAACAGGAAGATTGGCTGGTGTCGGAGGGTGTGATTGGAAAGCGGATTGTGGGGCGTGCAGACGTTCGGAGGTGCTTTGTTTCACCACCCTGTCTCTTGGTTCTTGTAATATTGATGTTTTCCCTATCGCTGTTGACAGATGTCCTCTTCGACAGGTCTACTCCTACTACGTTCCCCCACGGTCAATTTCATCACTGACAACACCATCAGTTCATTAGCATCCAGCTCCTCATGCATCTCTGTCTCGCAGCCTCCAGAGATCCGTCGCTGTTCCCAGAGAGGCTTTGTTGTCAGCGGGGAAAGCGGTGTCGCGTGCCGTCGGTCTGTATTCCTCGGGAGTCGATTGGTTAATGATATCGAAGAGTATTTTGTGGACTGTCATACATATCATGATATCTCCTTATGTATCGAGACCCTATACATATACACGCATGCTAGGATGTTCGTTCAACGAGGTTGCTATTGGCTGGCAAGTACTTGCAGTTCGAACAGAGTGTTCGCCATCGGATATCGGCGACTGCGCAGCGCTGAACTTTGCCCCCGAAAGTACACGGTATTAAACGGATGTACGGATATCATGGAGTCGCTCCTATAATAGCTGTCGATCCAATTCAGATGCCATGAGTCCAGTGACCAGTCCAGACTTATTCGTTCCTCTTATACATCTTCTTATGCTTGAACCACCAGCACCACAACCATGCTAACGTACAAAGCCAAAGGCTCGTCTTCGTCGAGTGCAGAAAGTGCAGCAGTAAAGAGACGAAGGCTACAGAACTCATGTGACGGTTGTCGCAGGCGGAAAAGTAAGCTTCTTTTCTCTCCCTCATTTCTGCTATTTCGATGTTAATGGAACTCAAGTTCGATGTACGCGATTCGGTTTCAATTCTGAGATTAAGACATCGAAAACGGTTCACGTTTAGGTGATAGTGCAGAGATGCCGGATAATGTATGTTCGAGGTGTATACTTTCGAAGATTGAATGCAGCCACAAGTCTGAGACGAAGGTACTTCGCGTTTATCATACTCAGAATTCATTTACTGATGTATCTACTTAGAAACGAGGTCCACCGAAAGGGTTCGTATTCACCTAACCTTCCAACGCCCACAGCTAACTCGAATATCCAGCCGAATTCACAGAGTCCACCGCCAAACTATCCAATCCCTTGTATCCGACATCCTCTCACCCCTCTCGCCTTTCTCAATACCCTCAGACACGGAACAAGTCAGGAAACTCTTAGAAGACCTCGCGCGACATATACGAAATTTGGAGAACAAAATTAATATGCTAGCCAAGGGAGCTACGAGTAAATCTACCGAATCCCCTCAACCGTCGACTAACACGGCGCAAGAGGATAACCAACGTGAAGAGTCGAGTCTCGAACCTCATACACCTGATAGTTCACCAACCGCTGATGATTCCCTCGTACTCCACGACCCGCCGAAACTCCGACTCCAGTCCCCTCCTCAACACTCCTCCACCACTTCCACCCTCGCTGACTCCCCCGCCCACACGCACACGCACACTAATACGGACGTCCTCTCAAAGCGCATGAAGCATCTTTCCCTCTCTCATGCTAAGGGGCGACACTTCGGGAGGTCGAACCCGTTGATGTTGGTGCAGGCTGCCATGGACATTAAGAAGGAGGAGGGCGAGGATCGGGTTGGGCCTGGTGGACAAGATCGGGTAAACCTTGGTAGGAAAGACGATGACGACGAAAGCGATAGTGATATGGATATGGAGGAAGATACTAGGATGGGTAACGAAGGATGGAAGAGGTCTCGGTTTTGGGGCGTACATCCCGTAAGTCAATCCAATTCTTCAGGAACTCTCGATTCTTATTTCCTTTGTCTAGTGGCAAATATTCCCAGAATCGCCCCTCCCTCCTTTACAATTCCCCCCGCCCGACCTTCTCCTATCCCTGATTGAAATCTTCATCACCCACACAAACACCTTTATTCCCCTCCTTCACGTCCCTTCTTTCACCTCTGACGTCGCTTCTAATCGCCACCTCCACGACAGACAATTCGGTGAAGTCGTACTCGCAGTGTGTGCAGTTGCGTCGAAGAGATCCATGGACAAGCGGAACTTATGGGACGAAGACGTGGAAGCAGCTAGACAAAGCGCGGGGTGGAAGTGGTATAGACAACTTACGGTTTTTCCTCGGGACACATTGTTCCTTGAACCTCCATCGTTATTGCTAATTCAAAAGTACATCGTAAGTCTCGTCTTCTCCTCCTTCTCTTTCTCGCTCACCCCCTCCCGTGTTCTAGCTCTGTATAGCCTTCCTCTCTGCAACTTCTACTCCCGACGCAGGTTGGGTTTTGACAGCCGTCGCTATCCGCCTCGCACAAGACGTTGGTGTTCACCGTAAGCAAAAAGGTCCACTTACGATTGAGAGGGAGTTGTGGAAGAGGGCTTTTTGGATTCTGGTGGGTATGGATACTTTCAATAGCACGAGCTTGGGAAGGCCAAGTAATACGAGGTCGGAAGAGTACGTTATCTATTCCCTTGTCGAATTCGCGGTTTGGCTTATGAAATCGTGTTTGTTGGGATAGCTTCGACTTGGACCTTCCTATTGAATGCGACGACGAGTATTGGGCTCACCCCGACCCAGAGCTAGCTTGGAAACAGCCTGCTGGAAAACCGGCTACATGCTCGTATTGGATACATATGATCAAGTTACTAGAGGTGTTGGCTTTTGCTCAGCGTACCGTCGTGCGTATCCCCTCTCGTCTATATGTTTACGTTCATCTAACGAAAACGGATATGCGAATAGTATTCAATACGAAACAACTTGCATATTTCTTGGGCAGAAAGGAACCAGAGGGCGTTAGTTGAAATCGACTCGGCGTTAAATAGATGGTCGGATTCAGTCCCTGATCACCGTATGTCCATCAACCTTCTCCTTTTCCCTCCTTACTGACCCGCTTCTACCAGTAAAATGGAATCCGAACGAACCAAACGTGCTTTTCTTCAACCAATCCGTGGCCATCCACTGCACTTACTACTGGCTTCAAATTCACGTGCACCGTCTCTTCATCCCTCAGCCCTCTCCTCCAGGTGCGCCATCAGACCGAGGCGAAGCGCCCATAGGGATAAGCAACGTTCCTTCTTTGGCTATATGTGCGAATGCTGCTCGGGCTTGCTCGAGGGTAGTTGATGCAACAAGGAGGAGAGGACCGGCTATGTTGCCTAATAGTATCGTGAGTAGAACATTTGACGCCTTGACATAGGTGTTATTTCTCTTTTTCCCTTCTTGTTCACTTAGGCTTTGTAGAACGCCTCATTCACCTCAGCAATTGTGCTTCTCGTGTACATCGCACGGGCGAAACGGACAAAGGCAAATGTTGATCTTAAGAAGGAGATGAGGAACGTTGAAGTGTTTTTGGAGTCTCTGCATTGCTTTGAACCAATGTGAGTCAGGTCGAATGTATCGTGTCTGAGCGCGAGTTGTGCTTACTATTCTTTTTTACTACTAGATCGCAAGCTGCTGGAAGATACTGGTACGGTTGTATACACATCTCATCCCGACGTCCTAATGACTTCACGGTCACATCCAGCGACATTCTCAACAGGATAATCGACCTCAATGACCTCTCCGATCTCGCACCGAATAGATTCCTATACCGAATACCCTCCTCTGAACAAATTGTACCAGTAATGCCGATAGTGCCGCAAGACTCACTTCAAGACTCCATCGCCTTTATTTCCCTCCAGTCCTCAACCTCCGATTCAACCCAGAATGGACCTAGCCTCGAGAAACCCAGTCCGACCACTACCACGCCAATGTACACGTCGTACACTAACCACTATTTCACACCAGACTACCTCCCATTCCCCAACGAAGCCCCTCCTCCTCCGCCTCTCATGCAATTTACCAACACCTCAGGTTGGGACACAAGCTCGTATCCCACTGTTCCTTATCCTAGTCCTAACGTAGGCTCATCGGGGGTCACGTTCGGCTCTGGGTCCGAGTCTGCTACTCACACCTCTGAATCGAGTCCCAGTCAGATAAATTTCGATTCGGGTGCACCAGTACCTTTGTCTCATCAACTCACGCCGTTTGATTTATCTCTTTCAAACGGTATGTCGATGTCGATGGTTTTTGGTGCTGAAGGGATGCGTAGCGCGATGGGTGGTGTTGGTCTCAACCCTGGGTGAGTCTTTTTCTGCTTTGGATTCGTCGTATGGCCTTTTTCGCATATGCTTTTTATCGTTGACTCTCGATTTCCTTCTTTTCTTTGTATGATGGTCAGGAGTGGAGATTGGGATCAATATATGATGACTGTTGACGAGTTGCTGAGGTTCAATGGATTTCCGAGTCAGGGATAAGGACTTTCGAAGGATCCTTATGGAGATATGCTAAAGCCGATATGCTTAGTGTTCAGTGATTAGTAGTGATAGACCTATTAATATGTAGGATGCTTTCGGAATGCTTTCGTACTACATATATTATATACCGTATAGTAATAGAGATTTGTCCGCCTTTGGCCCTTTGCTTCTCACTGAACGGGCTTGTTCCATGAAGAACGCGGAAGTTATGTACTCCTCGTCATCATGTGGAAATTTGATTATCAATTCCTCTTTTCCTCTTGACCTTCACCATTATTTCTTCTCTCTCATTGAATTCATACGCCTCTACTTCTACATAGCTCGTGTAGACTATGTCTGGCAACGAGAGCGAGCAAACCAGCAATTCGAAGAAACGGCGGTTGCAGAACGCGTGCGATGAGTGCCGGAGGAGAAAGAGTGAGTAGGATTTGCACTCGAGTCGTTGGTTAGTATGCGGTCTAACGCTTTCGGATAGTCAAATGTGCGTATGCTACTATTACTTCGCTCTGCTGGTCATGACCTTGGGATATACAGGTGACAGTGGGGAGAGGCCGGCGAATATCTGTTCAAATTGTATCGCCTTTCGACTTGAATGTACGCATGCTCTTGCTATGGCTAAGAAGGTGAGAGGATTCGTTTCATAGCTTAACACCTCTATTCTAATCGTTGGTATCGTTTCAGAAACGAGGTCCACCAAAAGGGTGAGGACAGGTGAAATAATTCTGGATTGAGTCTAATCCAAATTTTCAGGACACCTCGAGGTCACCGTACTGTCCAATCCCTCGTAGCCTCCATTCTAAACCATTCAAAACCCTTTATAATTCCAAACGACCCCTCGGCAGTTTACCAAATCCTCATCGACCTTGCAAGGCACATCCGTTCCGTCGAGGACGAGTTGGCCAACCTCCGCGCGCAACAGACGAATATATCTCTATGCGGTTCTTCTACAGATGGTCTCGGTGGCAAGATGGCTCCCATACCTCCCGGGTCATACATAGATATCGACGGCGCAGCGTTGGAGGGTCTATCGGATGATATGAAGAAACTAACATTGGATTTGTCGAACACGAGACATTTTGGCAATTCGAGCAATATCATGCTTGTCAAGACGGCGATGAGTATTAAGAGGGAATACAATGAAGAGAGGGGTCTACCACCGCCACATTTAGAGGCTGGGATGCCGGTGGGGGTAAAGAGGAAAGAGTTTTGGACTATTCATCCAGTGTGTATATTGTTTCCTTTTCTTTGAATGATTCACGGCTCGCTCATGCTTTACTCTCGAATAGTGGCAAATCCCTCCTCCTGATCCAGACCCGCCCTACAGCTTCCCTCCAACTGACCTAATGCACGACCTCATCACCCTCTTCTTCGCACATACCAACCAATTCACGCCTCTTCTTCACCGACCATCCTTCGAACGTTCTATAGCCGACGGCCTGCATCTCCGTAATCGGCACTTTGGAGCTCTGGTGCTCTCCGTTTGTGCGTCTGCTTCGAGAATGTCAGAGGATCCGAGGGTATATTGTGACGAAGAGGGAAACAGCTATACAGGCGAGGAAAAAGAGGATCAGGGAGAGGGAGATAGCAAGAAGAGTTATTCACCGCATAGTGCAGGCTGGCAATGGATTCGACAGATAAGATTGACGAAGAACTGGTTCGCATTCACAGAGCCTCCATCGTTATATGAAGTACAAATGCTCATTGTAAGTTTTCTTCGCCTTCTCTCAATTTTAATTTCAATTGGGGTTTCTTATCTCGTCCTGCTTTACCTTTAGACCTATGTCATGTTTATGTACGCCACTTCAACCCCCGAAGTATGCTGGATACTCGTCGGCCTCGGCATCCGGTACGTGCAAGACGTCGGCGCACACAGAAAACGTTCTGAGTACCAAAAACCGACTGTCGAAGGCGAGCTGTGGAAGCGCGCGTTTTGGGCCCTCTACGTCTTGGATATCTTCGCTAGCGCCTTCTTAGGTCGACCGAGAGCAATTTCTTCGGAAGAGTGAGTCTCACCCTGATATTAGTTCTTTCTTCCCGTTGATTTTGGAGTATTCAGTTTTGACGTGGACTATCCTATCGAGTGCGATGATGAATATTGGGAACATCCTGATCCCGCACTGGCGTTCAAGCAGCCTGAAGGAAAGCCCTCCTCGGTATCGCACTGGATAGCATTCCTGAAACTTGCGGATATCCTGGGTATTGCTCAGCGTACGATTGTATGTTTCGGTTTTTCCCTACCATCATCGCAAACGTTGATGTTCTTGATGAAAGTAGTTTTCTGTGAGGCGAAGAGAGTGTCGAGGGGGAGGAGGTAGTGAAGTATCAAACCTCGAGTGGAGTGAGAGGATTGTCGCAGAACTGGATTCAAGCTTGAACAAATGGATTGATTCAATACCCGAGCATCGTAAGTTCAAAATCATTCATTCTGGTTTCTCATCACAACTTTTGACGGCTTTAATCTTCCTCCATCCTTTTTCTGTTCTCATTAGTAAAATGGAACCCAGATAGGACGGACATGGTCCATTTCAAGCAATCCAGCATGTTACATGCTACATACTACTGGATCCAAATCCAAATCCACCGGCCGTTCATCCCCATCCCTGGACAAAATAACATCCTTAGCTTCCCTTCGCTAGCTATATGTGCCAACGCGGCGAGGTCGTGTGCACACGTTATTGAGGTACTTCTGAAGAGGGCATTCTTCCTCACGCCAAATTTACTGGTATGTCTCATGCTTCATGAGTGGAAAGGGTAGATGCATCTGCTAACGAAAAAAATGATGGCAGATGGCATTGTTCAATGCAGCTATTATGTTACTCTTGAATATTTGGAGAGGGAGAAAGCTTAAACCTGGGCCGGATATTGATAAGGCTTTCTCGGATGTGTATAAATGCATGGATATGATTCGGGTGTATGAGCACAGGTACGTGCTCATCTCATTTGATTTATCTTCGAGCTAAATTTCTGACAATCGCTGCAGATGGCAGGCAGCTGGTCGTTTGTGGTGTGTGAAAATTCTCCCCCTTCCTTCTCGTCACTCAACGTCTGTGCTGAAAATACCATAGGGACATCCTCTACGAAATAGTCTCTGTCACTCACCAACACCATGACCAAACCACCAGCTCTTTGAATTTAAAACGACAGCGAGAAGCTGAGGACGACCTTTCTCCTCCCGGCCATTCTTCCCTCTCAGAAAACATCGAACATGAAGAACGGACGATGGCGGGTACACGACGCGTTTCCGCAGCGCTAGCATCCGACAAGAATCAATTCCGGAACCCAAACACTTACAGCTCTGATTCACCTTCTAGCAGAAGCGGAAGTGTCGTCTCTACCTTGGATAGCCCGGCGGAAGGGGGAAGTGAGAGAATGTTTACTCTGCCGGTTCATAGTGACGAGCTTGGGAGTTTACCGGTTCATACATCCTTTCATTGGTCGGATAGCGCAAGCTCGGGTACATTAGGTGCCCAAAGCCAATTCACGCCCTCACAGTTCACGTTCGGGAGGGAGAATTGGTCGTATGCTCCGTCGTCAACACATACGCATACAGTCGCACCAGCTCAATCACAGGAACCTCTGCGAGGGATATCGAGCACCTCGCCCTCACTTATGAGCACCTTTGTGCAGGGCCAGAACACTGATTTTGATCACTTCGTTGACGGGGGTGCGGGAGGTCTCATGAATCAGGGTCAGGGTGCGAGTCATGGGGAGCGATTTTGGGCGGATGGATTATCTACGGCGCTAGGGACGGGAGGTAAGTGCTCAAGAATTTCCACTCTCGCAATGAATTTTATTGATGATGCGGGTTCCAGGATATAGTGTTCCAACGTTGTTCAATGACACACAGACATCTATGGAATCGTTGGGAATGAGCACAGAAGCCTCGGGTACACATAGGTGCGCTTTATAAAATTCTTGTTCAGTTGGACGCTCCGACGCTGACATACATTTTACTCTAGTGATTGGAATGATTGGGGGTCTTATATGGCTAGCGTTGACGAAGTTTTACGAGCTATGAATAGTAATGCGAAGCCATGACAGAGGGATAATTGTTATACTGTATCATGTAGATTTGAGGGAACAACTTTAGTAACCCACTACTCAGTCAGAATGTATAATAGATAAGTAGATGTATCCTACTCCTGCTCAATAATTTGTAACTCGCGCATTTATGTTTAGTGTTATAGCAGCACCGGGATAGGAGTGAGCAAGTGAACGACGAAGCCACGAGCGAGCAAGCGACGATAGAGCCTGAGTCTAGGGAGTTAATACCGGAAAGCGAGATGGGGCGCGACGTTCATAGCCGCACAGAATAGTTGAAACTGCAACTTAGATACCTTTCAAAGCTTTCGAACAAGCATTAGTATGTCATGGAGCAATGAAACCGGGACAAGGAACAGGTTACACGTCGAGTCTCAAATTGTTTCTTCGGTCACGACATATACGTCCAAAGCAAATGCGAGTTATATATTAGTAGAAGATTTCTAAAAAGAGCTGATAAGCACACCGAAAGTCGTCTAAAGGACAAAAAAAAACTTACATAAGTTTAATCCAGCTGCCGCTGCAGGTGTCTCCGTTTCTAATGTCACCTCATAACCCCTTCCCAGTATCTATCTCCAGTCTTCGCTCCTCCTTCGTCGCAGACGTGAGATCTTCCCTGAGTAGTTTGCCCTGCATGCCGCCGAATCGGTTACATGCAGAACGCGCGTCACCGTGAAATGCTTCTGGGAGTCCAGCGTTGCCTTTTGTGAGGAGGATGTGAGGCAGTATACGTGTATGGAACATGCGATGTGCAGCAGATGCTCCCTGTAAGATGATAGTTGGTTAGTGGAAGGAACATCATTGCTTGAGGGGAGGCACACGACCAGAAAAAGAGGGAAAACGGAAAACCACGAAAAGGTAGGAAAGAACCAATGAGAGACGTACGAATTGTTGGAAAACACCGCCAATCACGGCAGCAACTRCGTCRCCTTGCACTTTATACAGCCCCACGCCCTTCAAAAGTGCYGACTGATCCACTTTACCATTTTTGAGCCTYTCCGCCTTAATGGTMGGCGTCCATCTCATCACTCKTCCCAAGCCCCATTTCGATCCGAGGTGTTCGCCGAGCACGTAGTGATTAAGAGTCCGTGAGACAATCTCTTCAAGGTCATCAGTCGGCTTCAAATTGGGACTGGAGGAAAGGAGGAGGAAGAGGTAGGCGTTGAGGACACGGCGACCTGGAGCATGGGTAAAGGAAACAGGAACACGGAAGAAATGACGTTCAAAAACCAAAATTTCAATAAAGATATAAAAACATACCCATGAAGCTAAGACCTGCGTTATGACCATACACCGCAGCGGGATGACTAGCATGCGTCAGTATCCGCCGGGCAAGTTCATCCGGGAAATGCAGTTCAGGAAAGAGACCATTGAGATGTTGAGCGAATATAGGATCGGGTGCTCGCATTGACGAGTAATCGACGTCTTCTGCAATTTTCTTCTGTCCAAGAGGACGTGCATCTGGGCGTTTATTTTTTCCGAATGGCGAGGGCGATTTCCTATTTCCAAGGAGTTTTTGAGAAGAATACTCTCTGTCTCCCTCATCCGCCTCCACCTCTGCAGCATCTGCGTAAACTTGCCGCGACGCATGTCGTTCTACAGCTTGACTTTCTCGGGGCGACGACTTCCATTCCGAAGGCTTCGGTTTCAAGACAGATGCGGAGTATCTTCTTGAGTTCCCTGCACATTTTGTGAAGTAAAAACTGAAGCTCTGTCGAAAGAATTCTATGGCACTAACCTGAGACTACAACCGACGAGGAACTAGAAGAGAATGACGGACTGAAAGACCGTATGGAAGAGTTTAAACGAGAAAAGGTTCGCGACATGATGGTGGTTAAAAGTTAAGAGATGAGTGGATGTGAAGCTACACCAAGAGGCAGCTTTGGACCGCGCTGCTCGTCGTTGACGGCGTCGGTGAAGTCGAAAAAAAGCTACGATCACGTGAAGGGATGAAACCTAGAATAGGGTCAGGATAGGTCAGAGTCTGGACGTCTGGACCCTTGCTCCTCTCAGATTCCAACTCCCATCTATGCATGTATCTGAACAGTCTGACCGATGAGATTTGTTAGGCCCTGAAACATGCTAGCTCTGTCGCGCTATAATTGGACGAGTTACCTTCTTACACCAACCTCATTCGAGTCTCAAGAATTGGTGCGATGCCATCCAGTTGGTATCCTGCCTTTGCAACTTCACCTATACAATTTCATTTTGTGTGATGATCAACTATCGCAATGATAAGCTGGCCTCTTTGACTTGTGCCTCGGGCTTCAGTATGCCGAGGAACTCGGGCGGAAAATATTCAGGTACTTCAAGTTTTACTGCTATTCCCACAATTCAAACTCACCGCATCCACACTCTGTACAGATGTACGCGTCAGAATCAGTTTCATTGCACACCTACTCGATATATCCAACAGCTATGAAAAACTCTGACTCGGACTCTCCCCTGTGGACCTATACTCCGTAACGAAGTCTCACAAAGTTCAAGTCTCTTCTGTGAAGAGTCGAAACGATCGCGAATAGACAAATATAGCACACCCTGACTTTTTCCTGTACTTTCTGCTCGCTCATGCAGGCGTGAAAAGGTTCAAACACAATGACGATCTCACATAGATCTCCGTCTGCATGAAAAACCGCCGAGTGCTTTCAGTTGTATGAAATGAAGGCTTTAGGCGAGGATATTTAAACGTGCCAGACGAGACAAGCAATTTCATTTCCTAATCCCAAATTCCAACGCCCTTCTCAGAACAAAAAGCGTATTTCATCTCCTTCCCCACCCCACTGCCATCGAGAAATGAGTATTGTAACCCCTCCGATGCTTAGTCTCCAAGCAATCTCTGGAAGTTTTCCATTTCAGACGAAATACATTCCTCTCCCAGGCAACACCAAGGCCGTTCTTGGTTCTCAGGTTCAAGACCCGAGCTCCGGGTTTTCACCTCCGACTCGACGAGCAACGACTACGAACGGTCTGTTTGCTCCGAGATCTATGTCGTCTTCGGATGGCTCTCAAATTTCTGTTTCTCCTCTTTCTCTGGGTGTGGCACATGCCGAAGTGTGGTCCTGGAATGGTCAGGTTCGTGCAACTTCGCCCTTGATGGTTGTTAATTTGTAGATTGACAGTTATATCATTTAGATTTTTATTCAAGATCTCGACTCGGCATTTGGGACATACGTGAACGGGGGTAGAATTAACACTACCACAGCTCTCAAGAATGGTGATATTCTTGTGTGTATCTTTGACTTTTCTTTTTTCCTTTGACCACTTGTTTCGGGGGGAGCCATTGTCCTGAACACCCCTTTGTTGTTTTCAGAATCTTGGGTCACAGCTGATCCGAAATGCGAACACACCCGCCTACGTGACCGAGGATCATCTCAAACCAATCATAGCTAAAGTCAGCTTGGTTGGCGTACCTTCAAGATGAGCGCTGAGCACTTATGAGTGTTCAGTGGTGTTGGATTGTTTAGCGATTGGTTTTCTTTCCTTGGTCTATCTTACTTTTACGCCGTTTACTGGGATTGACTCTTCTTCCGAATTGTTTTCTTCTCTTGCTTCCTTCATTGGATCATTTAGTTGGAGGTGGTTTCATTGGCCGCAATCCAGTGTAGTGCTAGTCTCTCGTACACGTACACGTAGCATGACTTAGAACAGTTCTTCAATATACTCCTCGGTTAACTGGTTTCCCAGTCAAAAACTCTTACACATTACACTCAACCATGATCTTCGGGTTACCTGAACATAAGTATAGCGGACCCGGACATGAAGAGCGCGGCCTTTGAATCTATGATAGATTTTCATCTTCTGTAGGGGACCTCCCCGAACCTTAATTTGAGAGATTCAGAAGCCACAGGCATTGGCTACATCCTTTTAACTTCGCGGGAAGGACACCTGACTCCAGCGTGCCATACATGCTAGGTTTATCAGTAATATCCCATTCCCTTCGATATTCGAAGTTCATTTATCACCGTGCCAAACATGAGGTAACTGCGAGGAAAAGCAAGATCTCAAACCTCATTAAGTTTTAATTAAGAAAGGACTTAGCACGATAACTTCTTCGACGTCATAATTGTCAAGGGGTCCGAAGACATAATCAAGAGAACTGAACATCTTCTCCACAGATACTAGGTGATTAGACCTATATGTCGTCCTTTGCTTCCTTGTTTGGCAGACGGCGATTAAGTATGGAGTCAGTAGGAGCTGACAGGCTCCAAATGAAAAGCTTTACATCGCAGAATCATTTCAGCTGCAGATCTGACAAAAAAAAAAGTTTTAGGAAGCACCTGATGGTCTAATGATGGAAGGTAGTGACTCATGCTCACCGCTTCGTCAATCGCACGCTTCCAAATCCGTGGTGCGCAGATCCTTGTTAATAGCTCCAGACCGTCATTCAGAAAGAAATTTGGGGGTGCGCGCATACATAATATGTAATAAATCTGATGTTGCATGGAGTACCAACGGCATTAATGATGGAAAATAAGTCTAGGGTATATACCATATTACTCAGAAATGTCACGAAATTGAAACGCACGTGTCCGAGAGGTGCCAAGTAGGCACCACAACAGAAACTATAGGATACTTATTACTTACCAGAGATAGCAGTGACACTAAAGATGAATATCGCGATGCAACAAAAAGCAGACCCAGTGGAGCACCTAAATTTCGAGCCCGCGGTGCCGTGCCGGTGAATATTTGAACGCTTCTCTTGCCAGTTTGTTCAGCTCGTGCCGTTGGCGATAGTTAGCGGCCATACTTCTTTTCAAAGGGTCTGGAATAACACCAACCGAGATAGCTACGCAGTCCGATCTTTCTCGACTTCGGGTACGACCCTAAATTTCAATAGTGAAGAACTCTTCAAAGACAGGTGACTCACATGCTCGGAAAACCTTCGTCAAACATGACATCCGTGACCGCCGACCTGACGAGGAGCCGCACAAGCTCAACTTCTTGACAGCAGGGGGAGTGCCGCGAGGATGTCTTGTTTTGATACGCCAGCATGAGGAAGGTCTTTGGTGGCGTCCAATGGAGCGATACCTATTTACAACAAGATCGAAGATCATCCACCGCAGGGCTGAGTAACAACAGGGACGCGTATTCCATACTAGTATGAGTACTACACAACACTCTACTGGATGAAACTTACTGTAAAGGTTGCTCCTCCCAGCTCTTCACAGAGAAAGTTGCCGAGAGAATGCTCGGTGTCGTAACATACCAAGGGTTTTAGCGGAATTAGTAGCTATGCTAAGTGCCTGCCATTTGCTAAGGCTAAAGGAGAACGACATGGGCATGCCGGTGGACACCTTGTAGATCGACTGAGAAGATCGACTGAGAAAGCATTCAGGTAGAAAAACCTTCGGGCCAGCATCCAACGGTCTCTCTAAGACCTAGTGTTGGGGCCTCAGAGGGGGTAAGTGCCCGACTCCAGCACTCTATGATTTCAAACAAACTTTCCGCGTAAACCTTGTGACTGAATATCGAGGCTAAGAACGGCACACCTTAAGATCTAAAATTCTTCCGAGACACTGGGATACCTCGCCGGGCGTGAATTCAAGCGTGAAGACCACCCGTCCTTTCCAAGCTCATCGATAAAAAGTCCCGGGGTACTATGCATGAGTGCAGTCTGTCAAAAGCTTAACTCTAGCCCTGTCTTCAAACCTTCCTTCGTGATAGGGAGCCAATAGTGGAATAAGCTACCTATTGCCAGCAAGCTGGGTACTCAACATGTTCCCTGCGATCCTATCCAAATACGGAGCTCATCGATCAAGATACGCGTGCGTCTAAGAGCTCGAACCAAGGTTAAGATCTAAATCATAGCAAGGAAAGGTGACGTGAGCGGAGCGCCCGGCTGGCTAGACCACGGTCTGAGTAAACATGTGTACATGGGGTTACGCCCTTCAGCACAGAATCAATTGAGATTGGTCTCTCTCCTCCAGAAACTGCACGTTTTTACCTTCAGTAGATGCTCATTGGACAGCAAGAAACTAGTACGGATTTGATAAGTCACGGTGGTTGATTCCAATCACCTGGACGAGAAAGAATCCCCTGTTAGTATCTCAGGCAAACTTGAAGCCTCACAAGACGAACGAAACTAACATTCTTTCCTACCTAGACGAGTGTCTTCAAACATATTTTCTCGCACTCAAGCCCGCGTTGGCATAGAGTGGAAAAGTTTTCATTCAACAGACTTCAATTTGGTAATTCGCATTTCCGCAAACCCATCCACCGGAACAAGTGTTGGCATCCTGTCTTTTCGTTGACCGTCCTACTATACCCAGCATCTCCTCCGCCGTGACCGTGTTAGCCTGAAYGGTGAACACCATATCCACAAGTGCGACGCCACCCAGCCTGGATCGGCATCAACCAGGCTAACAGACCACGGCTGGAAGAGTGTGTACGGCGCGAGGCAAACTCACAAGCCAGAGCCCTCGGACAATGAAAAGGAATCGTGATCGTAGAACAATGGGTTGAGAGAAAGCGCGGGTACGGCGGAGGGAAAAAGGTGCCTTCGTCGAGGTATGTGCCATAAACTTGAGAGTGATGAGTAGTGCTCACGAGACTTGGAAGAACGATTCATACCTTAAATGTCCTGATTGAATCGCAGTAGCTCTGACAGTGACAATGCAAGGGTCTTACCCAGGCCTTTACCAGCACCCTCATCTTTTCCGTAAGCCTTCCTCCCTCCAGAATTCGGCTCACTTGAAGATGTGTAGTCGGAGACTTTCTCACGGAGTGCTAGAAGCGCTTTTCCATCTGGCACTCCATTAATGAATGAGATCGGTGCAGCAGGTCAAAGCTCATACCGTTTTATAATTGTCATTAAACGTTTCAAGACTTTGGCTCCCTCGAATGATAGCGTCCAGTGCACGCTTCAGACTCGACGTCTGTAATGAATGAGTCAGATACGACAACGTAGCACGTCGACTTTCCCATGAAGGCGAAACTACATAGCAATGAAACGTTGATCTCGATTGAGCGTCCCTAGTAGGGACGCTCAATTCTCGCCTCGCTTTCTCGCCTCGCACGTCGCCTCGCACGTCGCCTCGCAAAATTTTCGAACTCCGAAGGGAGAATATCCAATTACTTTGCTCGGCGACGTGCGAGGCGAGAAAGTGAGGCGAGAATTGAGCTTCCCTAATGATTCGGAGTTTAAGATTTTGCCGGCGTTCCCTCTCCGAAAACACCTTGAGACAAAGAGATATTCGGGCGTCAGCTCGTAAGCAACCATAGCTGAGCAGTAGATCGTCAACTTGAAAAAACCTGGCCATCCGAGTCCTCCGTCTATCGAGTAGGCTGCAGCCATCGTGAAGATGATTTGAAGGAATTTTCGGCTCACGTGCGCAGGCGCGCTTCAGGTTGAACCGTTCTACTCTGAAAACCAAGCGAAAACAGAGAAACACGGTCTCATCTTACTTACTATACAACATGAAGACCTTCAAAGCCTGTAAGCTGGCCGTGATATGTGCTGTCGCTGATGGATTTGACTGCTATCCATAAACGATGCGCGTCCTCGTAGCTAAGTGGTATAGCGTGGGATTGCAATGGTGTTGTTTGTTAGATCCCGAGGTCCCGCGTTCGAACCGCGGCGGGGACTTCCAGTGCAGTTTTGTTTTGGCCGGCACTGTTGGTATGTTCACGTGAGGGTAGAAAATTGACAATCGTCAGACATGAAGATGAGAAACGAAGATTTGACAAAGATCACGATGTGGTCAAGACATGGAAAGAGCAGAACAAGTCACTGAAGACGCGAATAAGCGTCTACCATACCAACATAACTGGGTGTCCAAAGCGCTGCGCGTCCTCGCTTCAATCTCGATTTGCCAAAGCTTGAGTACTTCCGGAGTCCTTTCATACACGACAGCTACGTCGGCAGCAGTAACACTGCATAGTATATGGTGGACTCGCGAAGTGACGATAGCTTCGACGACCGAGGCTTAGCGTGCATACGAGGATCCTGGATATGCTACTCGCCAACGATCACAACTCCAGGTCCTGTGACACTTCCACGATTAAAGCCTGTCGACCATTGGGATAGATGACAAAAGGGTCAACGCTGGGACATATTTAATACCTCAGGAGTTAGACCCAATCCTGAACGAAAAAGAAGGCCGGGTGGAAGGTGAACCAGATTCTCGGGTCTGGGGTAGAAGAGAAGGAGAACGTCCATGCTGCTCACTATATAAAGAGTCAATCTAATAAATGTCACCTACCGTAAGGTATTTTCCCCATACTCTGTACTACGCTGAATATTTGCTGAATATAACCCATCAAAGGACGACAACGTCACCAAGGTCAGAGTCTTTACTAGGTGCCGGGGTATGGCTCCTCAGTGAGTGTAGCAGTTTGCTCGTGATGAAGTGGTGCTTTGACTAGTACTCAGTGAGACGTATAGTGTAAGAGTCGATGCAACACCTGGGGAGGAGAGGTTTTCGGAATCCTGAGCTTGACCAATGTTCCCACGGTCTTTCTGTCTTACCATACCATCGCCTCGTCCTACAATTGAGACCGGTAAAAGACATGCTTATGGGGGTTCACCAGTATCTTGGCTTTCTGTCATACCGCGGACTATCAAATGATTCGAATATCTTTGCAATGGTCTTTTAAGGTCTTAAGGTCATTTTCGCCTGCTGTTCGTCGTCTTTTACTGACAGATAAATTTCCAACAGAGCCACAAATATAAGATTGCGAATGCTTAATGGGCAATGGTAGTGAATTCTTTTTACCACTGTGCTTCAGCCCTGCCTATCCGTCTGAATGGAGTCGTCTACTTCTCCTCACGGTAGGTGTCTCTTACGAAAGTTCCCACTCAGTGTTCTTTATCATTAATTCGAATAAGTCTTCTCAAGACATCAGTTCCGTTCGTTAGGATTTCGAATCACAAGTACATCACGAATCTATGTTAAGCTGCTCTTGCCTCGGATCTTGACGTCTTTTACAGGTACTCTGTTCTCATAAATGCGAAGCAACTAGCGTTCAGCAGAAGATCTCTGTACGCATCAAGATCCTGATGTGAGCCTACGAACCCCATTTGAAGGTAATGGTCTACCTTTTGCAACCAAGTTCCACGTATTTAATCCATTCGTAGGTCGGAAAATGGATACCGGGAATCTTTCACCGACCTCGAATGAGAGTTTTCTTCTAGCTCATTCCGAGTCTCCTTGAGCCATTCCGCATTCTGATACTCTCTTGCACCATCTACGGTTCATTTGGCCTGTCTTGCAGGTATGGCCACTCTCGGGTCTCTTGACGAGACGATCTTGAGTGCACGATACTTAGCAGGTGCGTGGACAATGTATTTTCAAGCTTTTGGCTTCGTGCGAACGCAATCCTCGCTCTCAATTCTTTCACAGCTACATCACTGGTGTTACTTGTTTATGACCACTTCCTTACGATCGACCAAGAGGTTTTAGCTGTATGGACAAACGGGAGGGGGATTCTGCATAAGCTTACCTTCCTGATGAATCGATACTACGCAGAGGCAGTCATGGCATATGTTACTTATGGTGCGTGTTTCGAAATAAAGTGTAGTCCGCCATTATGAATGACAGCGGATTCCTTTACATTATCAGTGTTGAGCGGCGATGCGACGACACTTGATGATGCGGTGAGTATTCGCACTGCTTGAATTCAAACAAACGTGCTGATTCGCATTCCTGTCTGCAACATTAGGCGTGAGTAAATCTTCTCCCGTAGCTTCTCCGCCACTACTGTATCACTATGAAGTATTATTGATCCTCGACCCCGACTTACCGAACATGGGTATTGATCCACAGGTGCCAACGTTTCATCTGGGTTTTCGCCATTGCAGCAACAGTCTTCATCACTGCTACACAATGTGAGCCAACAATCCGTGTCTTGATGCCTATACAATACGATACTGAATCCATTCTCTATCACCCAGTTTGCATCATTCTTCGGGTTTATCATCTCTGGGATAAACGAAGACGTCTGACTTCCATCCTTGTTGCCGCGTTTTTCCTTCTTATCCTGGGGACAACTGGACTGTCCATTGCGACAGTGCTAGAGATACGGTGTCAGCCCACTATCTCATCCTCTGAAACACCGACTGATGAATGTCACTTTCAGCATCTACATTTTTTGTACCATTTATCGGAACCTGCGTGTTCTTTGAGATCCCGAGAACACTGTCTTATCTATTCGGAGTCCTGGTACGTCCGCAAGTTGCTGATTTTGGTGATCAAAACATATATCCTAGACAGCTTTTATTCGATATATTTCTTATCGTTCTCGCCGTTTACCACGCCCTTGAATCCCCTCACCGCTCACATGCGGAGGTGATAGACTCTTTACATCGAGATGGTGCTAGGCTATTCCTCGTGAGTATTTAAATCCTGCCATGTTTCCCATTCTGCGATGTGCCCGACTTGTCTATCCTTGTTTTAGCCCCGTCTTACTAACGTGTTTTGCAGGTCCTCTGCGGTGAGTCGCGGCTGTAAGAGAATAGTTACAGGACAGAACCTGACATTTTCTCTACCACCTTTGAATTCTCAGCATTACGACTGCTTACTTTGATAATGACAATCATTAGCAACGTGAGTATTTACTCATTCACCCCCGTATGACCGTGACACACCTGATGTATCCTTTCCTTCTCGACTAACTATCTTAGCCCGGCGACTGTTTTGCTGTGATGAGGTAGTACATCCTGAAGTCTTTCATTCCTTATTATCCGCATTCACATTCGCTTGTCTTCACAGTGTCGTGTGGGCTTTGAATTCAATCATAGTCTCTAGGATACATCTGCGTGTCGAGGGTCTGAGGTTCTTGAGCTCCATAGGTTTGGGGAGATCGTTCATGATCATGTAACAAATATTGAACGGGACGGAATTTATTTGTCGTGTGGGTCAATGCTTGGTATTTATGCAGGTCAAAAATACACTCAGTCTATCAGCAATCAATCGACATCCTTTTGGCACCTCTAGCCATCTCTTCGACCGTCGGGGTGTCCATCTCTTTCATTGAAACCATGCAACTTTCACGGTTGACAAGCGCAAAGCATCTTTGATGGTACTTTTCTCGGCCTGTTCAATCCTGTCCAATTCGGAGCATTCAACGCTTATTGGTAATGAAAAGTATTGTTGGAATCATGATGTTTGACATTTTCCGTCAAAAAACTGCGCTAAGACCCCAATAGCCTTTCGAGTCCCCTTATCCTCTGATTCCGCGTTTGTCTCACATTTTCATCACGAGAACAAGTTAAAGGCCGTTCTATCGAGGACCGCGACCCATCCAAACTTTACCCATGACCCGCCAATTAACTTGTTTAGTCGATTTTAGTCTCATGTGAGTCTAGCTCCAAGCTCTTTCCCATAGCTAGACAAGTCGCTCAAGTCCAAGTGATCCAGTCCGCCATATGCGGCAAAACTCCGAAGCTCCCTTTCTTCTCACCAACTTCCGCACTTCCATATAAATGACGTACTGCCGTATGAGACCCTGTATCTCACCGTACGCCTCAACTTCGTCGAACTCAGCAGACGTGAGTCTTCTCTTCTTTTTCTGAATACTTTCACGTTAAATGTTTGAAACTCCTAGTCTCAGATATACTACTACTACAATGAAAGCTTTGGTTTACGCTGGCAAGGGCCAACCCACAGTCGAAGAGCGTGCGAAGCCTACTATATTGAAACCTACAGATGCCATTGTCAAGATGACGAAGACCACAATCTGCGGTAAGCTTATACCCCACATTCGATACACTGTGTTCGAGCACTAACGGCTTTATCTGTGCATAGGTACTGATCTCCACATATTCAAAGGCGACGTCGCAACCTGCAGCACCGGAACTATTCTCGGGCACGAAGGAATAGGTATCGTAGACCAAGTCGGCGAGAGCGTGAAAAGCTTCAAGCCAGGTGATCGCGTCATCGTATTATGTATCACTTCGTGCTCTACTTGTGAAAATTGTCGAAAAGGGATGCCTTCGCATTGTGATGGTACGTGCCTTTGCCACAAAGCATGAGCTCCTTAAGGTAATCTTCTGATATGCAGAGGGAGGCTGGATACTTGGAAACACCATCGATGGAACACAAGCAGAGTACACTCGAATTCCTCACGCTGACGGTTCTCTACGCCATATGGTCAAAGGAGCAAGTGATGTAGCGCAAGTCATGGTTAGTGACGTCCTACCCACTGCATATGAATGTGGTGTCTTGGTATGTCTTCCTTTCCATCCCCAATTCACCTACTCCCTGACACGCTCTCAATTACACTGAATAGAATGGTCGAGTCAAGCCTGGAAATACAGTCGCCATCATCGGCAGTGGTCCAATCGGTCTTGGTGTCATAGTGACTTGCCAACTATATTCCCCATCCAAAATCATCATGATCGACTTTGACGAGAACCGCCTCGCAACAGCGAAAAGCATGGGTGCAACTGATACCATCGTCTCAGGACCCGATACCGTTCGTCAAGTAATGGAACTCACAGATGGGCGCGGAGTGGACACCGTCATCGAAGCTGTAGGCGTTCCAGCTACTTTCGAGCTTTGTCAAGAAATTATCGCTGCTGGAGGTAGCATCGCTAACATCGGTGTACATGGAACGAAAGTAGACCTACATTTGGATAAGCTTTGGGATCGCAATATCAGTATGTCCTGTGTTTTGCTCCTCAAGTCGTGACTAGCTGAAGTATATGGGAAATGAATAGCCATCACTACACGAGTCGTTGATAACATATCTAGCCCGATGTTGGTCAAGCTCGTTGACTCGGGAAGATTGCAGACAGAGAAGCTAGTCACGCATCAATTCAGCTTCAGTGACGTCGAAAACGCGTACAAGACTTTCGGTGCTGCTGCGAGTCACAAGTGCTTGAAGGTCATCATTAATTTCTGAAGGAATGCGGCAAACTGGGCCAAGAAGAAGGATTTTTCATCGTTGTATTCATAAGGTCATTCAATTTAAAACTTACATTTGCAAATTTCAGCCCTAAGCGCCGTTTGTAAGTGCTGCATAAAACGACCTTTTCTCATCCCTGGGTTTTTGCAGCATCGTGACCTTCACATCGGTCAGACATACGTCATATGTACCGCCTCAACCTTGTCCCTATGATTCCAAAATTTGAACGTTGAAGTTTGAACGTGTCAGCAGTTGGGCTGTCGAACTCTGGTCTTTATTGAAAGAGCGAGAAGAACCCTTTGAAATCTGCCGTCGGCAGAAAACAAATTCACTTTCTGACAGGCGCGATACCTTGCTCACACGCTCTCAATGATTTTCGACGCTATCTACATGAAGGGGATGTGAAAGGACATGATAAAAGCTTCTACTCTTGAATCTTCTGCTCCCAACACCTCAATCTCAAGCTACGTACGTACTCCTCTTCATCACAACATTTTATGACGCTAACTAGAACCATGCGTCTTTTGAAGCTCTGATTCTGCTATGATGAAGGCTTTAGTTTATGCTGGAAAGGGACGTCCCACGATCGAAGAACGTCCAAAACCTACCATCCAAAAGCCCACGGATGCCATCGTTAAGATGACAAAGACCACAATCTGCGGTAAGCTTTCAAAATTCAATACTTACAACAATGTTCTGCTCCAAACTAATAGCTTTTGCTCTTACAGGTACTGATCTTCACATCCTCAAGGGAGACGTGGCAACTTGTCGCCCTGGAACTGTTCTTGGACATGAAGGAGTCGGTATCGTGGAGCAAGTTGGCGATAGCGTGAAGAACTTCGCATCAGGAGATCGCGTTATTGTAACAGGAATGTGCGGATGCTCCATGTGTCATAGCTGCCGAAAACAGATGCCTTCGCAATGCACTGGTAAGTACTACCGTATCTTTATACCTGTTGTTCGGCCAAACCTGACGATAGCTTATTGCCCTGTATAGATGGTGGCTGGATGCTAGGGAACGTCCTCGACGGGACACAGGCCGAATACACCCGGGTCCCTTACGCCGACAATTCACTACACCGTATGATCAATGGAGCGAGCGATGAAGTTCAGGTCATGCTCAGTGATATCTTACCTACAGCTTTCGAATGTGGAACTTTAGTGAGTCGTTCTTTTTCCCAGCATCAAATCTTCTGGTATTCATGGCATCCCGGGGCTCTTCTCGCACTATTCCTGAATATCGCTCACAGAAAGGTCAAGTGAAAGCCGGGAGCACAGTCGCGATTATCGGCAGTGGTCCTGTTGGGCTCAGCGCAATCTTAACTTGTCAACTCCACTCTCCCGCTCGAATCATCGTGATTGACCTAGACGAGAATCGACTGGCGAGTGCTAAAAGCATAGGCGCGACCGATATCATCATCTCTGATCCTGACGCCGTTCGCCAAGTGATGGAACTCACGAATGGGCACGGTGTAGATACTGTCATTGAAGCTGTAGGTGTCCCTGCAACGTTTGAGCTGTGCCAAGATATCGTTGCTGCTGGAGGAAACATTGCTAATATTGGTGTACATGGTGTGAAGGCTGATATACATTTGGATAAACTTTGGGATCGCAATATCAGTAAGTGATTCACTTACTTTAAACTCTCATATAAACTCTAAAATAACAATCTAAATGCTAGCCATTACTACTCAAATCGTTCAAGCCGTATCTATACCGATGTTGGCTAAACTTGTTGACTCGGGCAGACTGCCACAGACAGAGAAGATGATCACGCATCGCTTCAACTTCAACGAGATTGAGCATGCGTATAGCATTTTCAGTAACGCGGCGAGTCATAAGTGTCTGAAGATTATTATCGATTTTTAAAGTCAAAACCATTGAATGTATAGTATATACAGACATACTTACCAGAGTTGCACTATGTGAGTACCTGTAAAAGTAAAAACATAAAATGACCATGTTCGCAGAGCCAGGGGGGTGAGGATTGGAACTCGCCGTCAGCTACTGGATAACTTTTAGGGATGAGAAAAGGCCGTTTTATGCAACACCTTGGGGCTCAAATTTGTAACTGAAAGTTTTAGATTGGATGAACTTATGCATACAACGATGTAAAACTCCTCTTCATCATCCAGCTTGCCGCATCATTCCTTCAAAAATTAATGATGACCTTCAAGCACTTGTGACTCGCCGCAGCACCAAAAGTCTTGTACGCGTTTTCGACGTCGCTGAAGCTGAACTGGTGCGTGACTAACTTCTCTGTCTGCAATCTACCCGAGTCAACGAGCTTGACCAACAGCGGGCTAGATACGTTATCGACGAGTCGCGTAGTGATCGCTATTCAAACGTTCATGTCCCACATACTTCAGCCAGTCACCACCGGAGGAGCAAAACACAGGACATACTGATATTGCGACTCCAAAGCTTATCCAAATGTAGGTCTACTTTCGTTCCATGTACACCGATGTTGGCGATGGTACCTCCAACAGCGACAATTTCTTGACAAAGCTCGAAAGTAGCTGGGACGCCTACAGCTTCGATGACGATGTCCGCTCCGCGCCCATCCGTGAGCTCCATCACTTGACGAACGGTATCGGGTCCTGACACAACGGTATCAGTTGCACCCATACTTTTCGCTGTCGCGAGGCGGTTCTCGTCACGGCTGATCATAATGATTTTGGATGGGGAATATAGTTGGCAAGTCATCACGACACCGAGACCGATTGGGCCATTGCCGATGATGGCGACTACGCTTCCAGGCTTAACTTGGCCGTTCTATATCCAGCGTGACTGAGATCGCTGGTGAGTTGGGAATGGAAAGGACTACGTACCAAGACGCCACATTCATATGCGCTGGGTAGGACGTCACTAATCATAACTTGTGCTACATCACTCGCTCCTTTGACCATATGGCGTAGAGAACCGTCAGCGTGAGGAATTCGAGTGTACTCGGCTTGTGTTCCATCGATGGTGTTTCCAAGTATCCAGCCTCCCTCTGCATATCAGAAGTTACCCTAAGGAGCTCTTTCTTTAGGGCAAAGGCACGTACCATCACAATGTGAGGGCATCCCTTTTCGACAATTGTCACAAGTAGAGCACGAAGTGATACATAATACGATAACGCGATCACCTGGCTTGAAGCTTTTCACGCTCTCGCCGACTTGGTCTACGATACCTATTCCTTCGTGCCCGAGAATGGTTCCAGTACTGCAGGTTGCGACGTCACCTTTAAATATGTGGAGATCAGTACCTATACAAAATGAAGCAGTTAGTGCTCGACCATGTATTGAATTTGGTCTATAAGCTTACCGCAGATTGTGGTCTTCGTCATCTTGACAATGGCATCTGTAGGTTTCAATATAGTAGGCTTCGCACGCTCTTCGACTGCGGGCTGGCCCTTGCCAGCGTAAACCAAAGCTTTCATCGTAGTGGTATGCCTGAAACTGTGAGTTTCGAAAATTCACTGTGAAACTATACAGGAAAATATAGGGAGACTCACGTCTGTTGAGTTTGACGGAGTTGAGGCATACGGTGAGATACAGGGTCTCATACGAGATACGGTACGCCATTTATATGCGAACACGGAACATAGTGAGAAGTAAGGGACACTCTGGGGAGCTTTTGGGCAGCTGGCATGGAAAAGAACTAACGGAATACATCCATTGAAACCACTTTCCGCAAAACCCTAGGTGGGGATTGGAACTCGGCTACTAGTGCTTGCCGTGACACTGCCGGGGTGTATCGGACGGCTCGAATCAACGTACGTCGTATAGCAGTAACATATATAGATGCACTGCGGTAATAATTCGGGACATTCGCAGGTTCAATCCTGTGGACGAGGTTACCGGGAAAGTCGCGCGTTAGCGCCTGTTAGCGCCCAGTCAGTCTTCTGTTGTTTGCATTTGTTTGGTTTTCCACATTCGCCGTTGACGTGCGAGCTCGTCGCCTTTGGCGGCGAGCAGCTCGTCCATCTTTGGTTCAAGTTTCCTATAAGTCATGCATTGTATTCTTTGCATCTGAATCCACAAATCCACATATGTTGCAATTTTTGTGGCGGCTGTTGGATTTTTGAATGCCTTTTTTTGCTGAGAAAGGTGAGATTTAGGCCAGAAGCTGCTCAAGGGGGCTCGTTGGGTACCGTTCGAGTTGGTTGCTGCAGGTGCGTATTGTATTAAAGTACTTACCCTTGTTCTATGCACTCATTCCCGCCATTCTCAGTGTCACAAGCCCTCAGAATAGACGCACACACTGTAGTCTAAGTGCCTCCTGCCAACCCCTGCGCGACGCTTCCGGGATGCGCCTCGAGATCAAAACGGGCGCCGAAATCTTTTCATTCGTATTCCAGCTCGCAAAAAGTGCAAGGGCTGTCCTCTCAGTCGCGTCAAGTCAGTATTCCATTGGTATTCCAGGACACGAACGGCACATGGTGGTCCGGCATTGGTAGAGAGACTATTGGACTTCAAAAGACGTTACTCTCCATAAGTAAACTGATATTCTGTAGTAGTACAAGTTGTTCTGATAGTAATACTTCTTTGATTGCGGTCAAGCTCGGGTCCTGCGTTATTCGGAGTGCGAAGCGAGCAACTCTGCCGCACAAGCAGCTTCCATGTTATATGCTCCGTTTCCAGCGGTCAAAACCTTCAAATCACAAGCTCGTACTTATTCTGTTACAAATATAAAGAACAGTGTTACATGTGTACATGCTATCTGATACAAAAACCCGAAAGCAAATGTCTCACAGGATGCAGGGGTAGCAAAAGGAATAACACAACTACAAATAGCTGAATACGAATATGAATACTAAGTACTGAATTACAACAGGGCAATGAGGAGAGAGAGAGGATACGCGCCAAGGTGGGGGAATACTTGCAAGATTTGTTGTAGCTGTTATAAACAGAATAGACTGAGGAAAGGCGAGGAAGGCTCCTCGGCGCATCTTACTGATCTCCAAAAAAATTAATAAACCCCCCAATTACCTTCCATCACCAACCTCGGCCTCTATCGATCGTCCCTGAAAGCCTCCGCCTGCAGAACTCTGGGAGAAAGATCCAACATACGGCGTTGACGGACTGAGCGTTGCAGCAGATCCACGAGACGAGTATGTGAGCGCGGGTGAGACAAGGGGCGGGGAGGACTGCGGTACATCATACACCTCATTGTCTCGAAAGGAAGGCGCCGTCGTCGTCGAATTGTATATATTATGTTGATGGTGATGATGCCTGTCATAGTTCTTCTTATAGTCTTGCTCGCCGCCGCCGTTCTTGCCAGTGCTAAAATTACGATGGTACATGTTGTTGTTGGGAACCTCATTCGTGTACGGGGCTCCGTCGTTGTGAATATCATTGCTGTCGGCGTATATAGCGCCATTATTGTTCTTGCTATCGTTCGTGGTGCTGCTAATAGAATTCCTGGATCTGTGCTTGTTGGAATGAAGGGAAGAAAGTTCTTGCGTAGTCGTGCGTAAAATGTCCGTAGAAATATTTCTCGATTTCGGTATACTCATACTGCTGTGCTGATAGTGACGAGAGTGTTGGTGCTGGTTGGCCGAAGGGGTCGAGGAAGGAGGAAGAGTCGTTGAGCGTACATGGGCCTGCTGATTAAAAGCCTGATTACCGACTCCGTTGAACTCGCGGACAGATAATCGCGCTTGCTGGGACGATGCGGACGTGTTCGGATTCGAGTATTGCTGCGCAACCTGTGGTTGATGATCTCCCTTTCCAGCATCGCGGTCGCGTGGGGTACGGGCTTGAGCAGCGTTGCTACCATGTCGCGCCCCATTAAGCTGAGACTGAGGATACTTCTGCGGCGGGCCGGATGACTGCATGGGCGCATTGTAGTCCGCATCGTTCTCCAACACAGCGGGAAGGGGACCACCGGACGACGAATAGGGCATACTCGACTGCTCCTGCTGCGACTGAGGCAACGAGATCGTAGAAGCTTGGGTGCGATACCCTCGCATGCCCATGTTAAAATCTGCACGCTCGCCACCGCCGCCCTGACGATACTCGCCAGGATTAAAATTCTTGCGGCGCTGAGCAGCATGAGCTTGAAGAATGAGCTCCTCCGCAGGCGTATATCCACCGCGTGTCTGAGCCACCCCACCCCCAGTGCGATGCTGATATTGGTCAGGATAGGCGAGGTTAATGTCAACGTCGCCGAGGACAGAAGCATAATTGCGTGCATTGGAAGGATGATGAGAATGCTGATAGCTCCTTCCATCACCATTGCCTGACCGATAACGGTCATCGTTCCCGGTCCAAGCAGTCCCGTTGCTGCGGAGGGAGTCGAGCAGTGCAGCCATAGCGGGGGTGAGATCTGGGGAGTTCAAGGCAGGAGGAAGAGAAGAATTATAATGAGGAGGCGAAGTATGAGCACTTCCTCGACGCGGCCCGCCGATGTTCAAAGCTCCGACGCCCGCCAACAGAGCCGCTGCCGATGTTAAATCACTCGCGGAGCCACGATAGCCGCCGGCCGCCAAAGAGGAGATGTCATGAGCGCTAGAAGAGAAATCGTGATAAACTTGGTTGGCAGTAGGAGCTGAAGGGTTATGAGTGCGATTGGAACCAATAGGAGGTGCGGTGACCCCAGATTGGGTGCGTAGCTGATCACGACCGCGCAAATTGAGCAGAGCCGCCTGAGCAATCGTCAACCTCGCGGGAGAAGAAGTGTCGTCCTCGCGAACAGAACGTTCAGTGCGCTATAATCCGGTCCGACGACCCATCAGGTTTGATTGATCTTCGTGGCTCATAAAGGAAACTCACCCTCAACTCTCGCTGCTCGCTGGTGTCCGCGAAGCGTACAGAAATCCTGCTTCCTGGATCATTCCATCCACGAACCATGCGACCATGGAGACGCTCAATAACTTCTTCGGCTCCGGTCCTGGTTTCCAACCTACAGACAGCAATGATGAGCAAAAAACATGCGCATATACGAAGCTTAAAGCCTCTACACTCACCGGACAAATGCAATAATACGTGGGGGATTGCTCAGTCTGGTTTGGAAGAGTCTGCTGCTCTTGATTCGATGAGGAGATACGAGTGCAGCCAGGGACTAAAATGGAAATAGACAGGAAAGAGAAGAGGTCAGCGGCGTGTCAAAACACCAACAAGTGATGGAGAAGAAAAACGACGATGCAAGCCGAACCGATGGCGAAGATCGAAGCCAGACAAATAGACACTTACTGCGTCGTCGATGCTCAGCGGAAGCCTAGAAAAGGGAAAAAAGAGAAACAAAATGGTCAGTGTCTCTGACACAACAAGCCGGAGGTTACTCACCCTTCAATGTACAAATTCGTACTATTCGGATCATGAAGACGCTCCATCTTGGACTTGAACGAATTGGGATCGCTCTTCGTGGAACCAGTATCAGAACCATATGCTCCAGGACTAGCCCCAGCAACAAGGTTCTCTGGCGTCGTCCCAGGACCTTCTTGTTCCCAGCCAGCGGAAGCAGAAGAGTGGGCCTGCGTGTATGGCACACCGGGAATCTTGTGTGCTTGCTATGAAGATGGATGGAGTTTAGAAACGAAAAGGCGTAAACGGACAAAAATGTTCACCTTCGAGAACGTTGGATGAAGATTTCTGAAACGTCGCAACGACTGGATGCATTTCTCCGCTGCGTCAACCGTCTCAAACCTGTAGGTAAAACGAGGAACGTTGGTCATCGAACAATGATCAAGTAGAACAGGTAGACAGACTTACAAGACAAAACCATAACCACTCTCCTTTTCGCCTACGTGCCTAGTAAAGCTCCTCACACTACGAATTTCACCGAAAGGCGATGCGAGTTCGAACAACTGATCCTCCGGAAAGTGAGGGGGAAGACCATTGATGTACACGTTAGGGGTCTTGTACTCCCCAGCAGACTGAGGGACGTCATCCGCTACACTAGAAGCGTTGTTAAAAGAACCAGGAACATGCTCAACGGCATTGGGGTTCAGGTTCGAGGTATTGATGGTGAGCGAGGAAGGCTTGGACGCGTCTTTTCTAAGGTCCTCCAAATCGATCGTTCCGGTCTCGGGAATCATGGACTGGTGAGAGTCGCCAAGACCCTGAGGAACCGAGTTCGACGAGCAGAGCGTGATGTCGTTGACAGAGGGAGAATTCGAAATGGGCGTGTGAAGCGTGGTGGACGAAGACGCTGTATGGAACGAGCTAGAGCTATAGATACTGGAAAGCGTGCTAGACGTAGGAAGACTGGATAGACCCGCGCTAGAGTTCGTATCGGTGACGGCAGCAGATGCGGTGTCGTTACTTGGTACAGGAGTAAGGCTGGCAATAGGGGTGTTACCATCACTGGCTGAACCCGCGTTCAAGGTGTCAGACTTGGCCACAAAGGGCGCTTCCGACGACGAAGAGATCGCGCCTCTTTGGGAAGACTCGCGTTGTCGAGTGGACGTGGCAGAGGGAGACATAGTGGCAGACGGCATATTGGACTCGCGTATTTCACCTTCCTCAAGTTCGCTCGCACCGGTATCTAAATAAATATAAAGGAAGCACAGGGTTAGCTTTAGAGTTTGCAGCGTGGCGGAGAGTCAAGATACACGTGCCTTGGGCAGTAGTGGAACTACCAAAACGCATGAGACCGTCTGTCTCTACGACATCGCCTGATCCGGACTCTGAGGAAATATCGCCAGGTTCGTGATCGCGTCTATTGGCTCTAAAAGCAGCAGCGACGACGTTGGGGCTGGCATCGGGAGAATGATAGCTACTAGAAGATGATGGAGAAGGAGACGCGTGTGCAACAATAGGAGGAGAAGGAGATACTGTGGCAGTGGCAGTGACGGTGGCGGGAGTGACGTTGACATTCTGTTGAGAAAAAGCGGAAGATAGAGTAGAAGCTGGTACGGATGCTATATGCAAAGACTGGATTGAAGCTGCGGAAGTATCGGAAGACGAAGAATGCGAAGAACTACGACGAGAACAAGGTGCATTGAAAGAGGCAGATGTATTACTGGATGAGCGAACATGATCTGATTTTAGGCCTCCGGAAATAGAAGATATAGAATCAGGAGGAGACGGAGGGACTCTCGGAGGAACAAGTGCTGCAGATGGAGAAGCTGGATGAGACATGTTACAAAAATAGCGATGCGAATTGCGTTAAGCTCGAAAAAGGATGAAAAATAGCTAGCGAGAGAATTCGATTGGGAGAATTGAAACGATGTGTCGGTAGTTGGCAAAGTTTAAGAAGCTGAAACGAAGGGTTTTCGCTGCTTGACACGTATAAAGTAAGATTATAGAGATACAGAGGATAATTCTGGTGGGCGAGAGAGAGATAATGGGAGTAGGGAAGAAAGAGTAGAGGGCGAGGATAAAAAGAAGAGAACTGATTTATATATTCGAATCTGGGTTGTTGTCCTTTGTTGACATGTTAATCCTCGGTGCCTTCGATTTCGATCTTGACGCGCCTTCAATCAACCACCGACGTCTATCATATTTGCACGAGTTTGTCTCCGAATTGCCCGAGAGAGGGCGAGCAAGGGCGAGCGAGGAAAGAAACGAGTTTGGTCAAAGACAGACATATAGCATATACTTACGGCCTTTTATTTGTATCGGAGGTTCTTGATAAACAACATATTCCTCCGATCCGTGTGGCTGTGCTTCGTTCCGTTTGTGGCGCTATGCTTACAAATCACATATCCATCACACGTTCCGATGGCAACGTTCAAATGTACCAATTGCAAGCTGCTATAAACACAAATGATAATGTTATCTTCTTATAATTCATTCTTCTTTCCCCTTTACATCTCGTCTTATCCTCCAAACTTAGATAGTACCAGAGTCGGCGATGGTGATCGTCTTGGAGGTCTTGCCTGACTGGGATCCTAAGGACTCGATCGTCTTAACAATGTCGAATCCCTCAACGACCTCGCCTAAAGAGAGACTCAGTCCCAACGCATACAGTGAATCAACCGCTTTTGCACGTACCAAAGACGACGTGAGCACCGTCAAGCCAAGACGTGACGACAGTAGTAATAAAGAATTGAGACCCGTTGGTGTTCTTTCCAGCATTAGCCATGGAGAGCAAACCGGGCTTGTCATGCTTCTTTTGGAAGTTCTCGTCTATTAACCTCATCAACAAAAAAACCCATCGATCAACCAATGAGGGGTACATACCAGCAAATTTCTCTCCATAGATCGATTTACCACCGGTACCGTTACCCTTGGTGAAGTCACCACCCTGAAGCATAAAGCTAGGAATAACACGGTGGAACGAAGATCCCTTGTATCCGAATCCGTGGACACCAGTAGCGAGCTCCCGGAAGTTTTTCGTGGTCTTCGGTACAACGTCGTCGTACAATTTGAAGACGATACGACCGGCGGATTGCCCGTTGATGGTAATATCGAACTAAACACCATTACAAAACGTGTTCGCAACGAGTGACGAGTGACGAGAAACAGAAAGCCAATCAGCAACGGTTCGACATCGACATCGAGGAGATGTAATAGGCGCGATGGTTTACTCGGGCGCGCGCAAGAAGAAAAAATGAATTCGACGGAATACTCACGAAAACGTCAGACATGGTTAAGTCGATGGAGATGGGTGTATGAGACTGAGTTGCGGTTTAAAGGAATTGGGGTACTTTATATGCACCGGCGATTACCGAGCCAGATAATCATCATCCATCATCACCCTTGGATACATCACATGATGGGTCCACATGAGCCACAAACCCTTTCTTGTCACTGGCATTTGCGGCATTCGAAAATCTGACAGAAAAGCACTGCGATATGCATAGCAATGGGGTCGAGAACATCATCCTGTGGTCATTGGTAACCCAGACCTACATCGTAATGAGCAGTGGATTGCGTTAGGAAGTGCGCGCTGAAGGCTAGAAGTCTTCTAAAATCTAGTCACCAACACCAAGTGCTCGCCGACACCAGCTATGCAGCTCGTCACCAAAGTCGTCAAAGTCGTGCGTCTCGCAATTAGTTTGCCTGACTGCGCGCGCAGCTCCACGAGCTGAAACGGTGTACAAATCAGTCAACTTGTTGATTCTATAAATGATTCAATAAATTATAGACCCGCTCACCAACAATTCCCTCTCTCACGTCGCGGAGTTCGTCATCTGCCAGCGCGCCGCTGAGCGCCGAGCGACTTGACGCAAGTGATGATAACAATAGGCTGGCCATATGATTCAAAGCAGTGACTTGAGTGAGAAACAAACCGAAAAAGAGATAGTACACTATACATAGAAATCCAAACCCAATCCACTATGATTTTCAAATCCCAAGAAAACTTTCCCAATAACCAAGCTGTGGCTTCTCGAAGCGTTCATCACTGAACCATACATACACCCTCCCACCCCTAGACTCGACATTGACTTCACCAGCCTCACCAGCCTCCTCCCTTCCTTCTTCCTGACTCCGACTCTTCCACAATTCGAAATCCCCTAAGAAGAACTTTCTCTCCGTGACCAGCGGCCCACCAGGCTGTTCGCTCAGCATATGCAACGCCGAGGAAGAGGAGAGTTCTTTTGAGAGAATAACTGGACCTCTCGAGAGGAAGCGGAGGGGACCAGTGAATGTACGTGGAAGGGAGAGGAAGACGGTGCCCCAGCCAGAGATTATGGTTAGCTTGAATGGGACGTGGGTGTACGGAGAGACGGAGTACTGTACAGAAGAATAATCAGCTCCCTTTGAAAAAATGTATATAGATATAGATATATAACTAGAAACTGAAAGCAAACTCGTACCATTCTAACACCAACCTCCCCCACACCCGAATCTACAACTATCTTCCCTCTCCTCTTCCCTCTCCCCTCAGCCCCAGCCCCGACCTCGACCTCGACCTCTTTCCCAGACCCCTCAACCAAATAAACATCGATATCAATAACAGCGTTGTGAACCCTCAAATTCAAATTATTCCTACCCCCCTCCTCCGTCTCTCCGAATTCTCTCGAAAGAAGAGGTAGAAGGGATTTGGGAACGTCAAGCGAAGGATCGATGGTGAATGTATCTTGAATGGGTCTCCAGACTCGAGTGATAGAGACGAAATTCGTTGGCGGTTTGAGTTCGGCTGAGGGTGAGGGTGATTCAGGTGGGGTGGCGCTGGTGTCAGTCCCATTGTAGGGCGGTAGCGTAGATTCTGGCTCTGAATCAGAGTTCTACAAGAATTAGTACGTATATATTTCAGGTACTTTGTTTTTCCTAACACCAACTCACCATAGTGGCAGATGCAGAATCTGACTCGGATTTGAGTTGCATGATTCCCAGATATCGACGGGCGTGAACAAGCGAAAACAGAAACCACCCCTGTGGGTCCCGTGTGGGTCCACTTTGGCTTTAAGGTTAACGCCCGTGCCAGTCTGTCACTGGCGCCCGTAGACAAGTATAAACCAACTACGTCGACCATGACATCCGACAAAGACCACTAAGTAAATACGAAGAGTTGAAATTATAATAAAACTGTAGTGGAGGTACCAACTTACCAACGAGTCATAAAACCGCAGATTCCCAAAACAAAATTCTTCCCGTGGACCTTATTTAATTCGAACAGCGAGGGGTGTATTAGACACTTGAGATCCCAAGTCCTAGTTAAAATTTGAGAAAACGTGTATCCTTTGGCGCAAAGCGACTCATTTTGAGCCAATGAGGTGCATGTGAAGAGCAACAACACGAGCCTTGCCACAAGCCTTCGCCGCGACGCGTTGATTATTTGGCCTGCCCTCAAGTGCAGTATCACAGCGTCCCAAGGGAATCCCTATCTCTCTACTTATCACCTCTACACACTCACCTTCGTCCCATTCAAATGTCTCCAAATGTTCCCGAAAACTCGAATTCAGAAACTACACCTCTCATCTCCAATTTATCCTTATCTTCCACCTACATTTCAAGTACACCCCGACTCGGACTCGGAACGCGTTCAACAAGCCCAGGAGGTCCCGGTTACCTTCAAGAACAAGAGCAAGAACACTATGTACCTGGAAGTGGTATAGATGGCGTTGCTTTACATAGAGACGAAGGAGATCGTAAGTTCTTTCCTTCTATAAACCAATTTCTAGATATCGGATGACTTGAACTATTCCAGCTAGACACGGTGAATCGTACGATGACGTCCCTTCTGAAAAACGACAGCTCGGTGAGATACATAAGTTATCCACATTAGAGAGATGCGTATGTTGAAATTCATTATAGGGTTATTCAGCGCTATATTCCTTATATTTAACCGTGTAATTGGTACCGGGTACGTCCAATGCATAGGTTCTCAACGTCGGCGGTGGCTTCTAATTTAATAAGTATAGAATCTACGCAACACCGAGTGTTATCCTTCGTACTTCAGGAAGCGTCGGCGTAGCTCTTTGCATGTGGGCACTCGGAGCTCTCATAGCTGCCATCGGAACAGCAGTATACGTCGAACTGGGTACTGTGAGTCACTATCCCAATAAATTTGTTTCTGTTTTTACCTACGTCTTCGTTTGTGGTAAATACTATCACAGGGATTACCACGTAGCGGTGGAGAGAAGAATTATTTGGAGTTTATCTATAGAAAACCGATGTTTTTGGTTACCTGTATGTATTCCGTTTATGCGGTTATTACGGTGAGTACCTATTACTTCTTTTCTTTTACATCACTCTGATACATACTGTAACTTAGGGTACAGCCGCTGCGAATGGCATCGTTTTCGGAGAATGTCTGTACCCTCCCCCTTCTAATTACGTTTAATCCTCGCCAACCTAACAACCTTCTCGAAAACTCTCTAAAAACCCCTACATAGACGTTATCCACGCTCTCGGTTCCGAACCCACACGATACAACACCCGCCTAGTCGCATTCCTCTGCCTAACTTTCGTCCTCCTCATCCACGGTACCCTCCTCCGTTGGGGTCTCCGTCTACAAAACACTTTAGGGTTATTCAAATTGATAATCCTATCAGCGATAGCTGTATGTGGATTACTAAGTCTTGCGGGTGTGAAATCGTTCGCTGTAAAGGAAGGGTACGATAAACCTAAGAATTTCGACTCTTGGGAGAGTTTTTGGGAGGGGAGTAGAGGTGATGCTAATGCGTTCGTTACGGGGTTGTATAATGTTATTTGGTATGTTATCTGTTTTCTCAGACTCCCGATCTTATGTTACTGTTACCCCTTGTGTTGAGTGATTTACGTTCTACAGGTCATTCGTCGGATATTCAACAGCCAATTACGCTTTATCCGAAGTACGAGATCCTGTGAAGACGATTAAACGCGCCGCACCGATTGCTATGCTCAGTGTTACGGTTGTGTATATGTTTATCAATATAGCGTATTTTGCGGTAGTTTCGAAGGAGGATATTATTGGGAGTAAACGGATTATTGCGTATGTCCGATGAAATGCTCATCTACATGATGCTTAACGTTGTATACATGTAGGGCCTTGTTCTTTCGTAATTTGTTCGGAGAGACTATGGAGAGGGTAAGTGATATTACGCCTTATTTGCACCGAGAATATTAAGCTGATTATGATATGCTATCAAGGCTCTAAGCGTCTTCATCGCTCTTTCAACATTAGGAAATCTCCTCTCAGGACAATTCAGTCAAGGTCGAGGTACGTCAAATCAATACCTCCCCAGCTCAATCCCGAAATGATAAATCGTATCATAGTGGTCCAAGAACTAGGACGTGAAGGACTTCTCCCATTTTCATCTTTCTTCGCAAGTAATAAACCTTTCAATGCTCCCCTCGCGGGACTATTCACGCAGTATCTTATCTCGCTGGCGTTTATGATACTTCCTCCGCCTGGTGATGCGTATCTATTCATGATTAGCTGTGAGTCTATTGTCGTCCATTCACTTTGATTTTACTGACGAAATGCATGTACATTCCGTACCTATACAGTATCATCCTACTGCTTAGCACTGATCAACACCCTCGTCTCCCTTGGCCTTATTTTATTACACACCTCATACTCTCCCTTTAAATCGTATAACTGGAACCCGCCGTACCAGGCACCGAAACTAGTCGTGGGGTTGTTTTTTGTGTCGAATATTTTCTTGGTCGGTGTACCGTTAGTACCACCTGGTAAGGGTAAGAAGGGTTACGAATGGCTGCCGTATTGGGTGAGTCGTCTTCGTTCTTTTATTTTATTTTTTGTTGCGCCTATGTTTGATTTTCTGACCGGCGCTCGTCGGACGTAATTCTTTGCGCCGCTTCGCACTCACATCGCGTCAGATCTCGTCTATGTACTTACACACTCATTACTCCTGTCATCCTCTTCTCTTCCAACTCTTCCCCGCGATTTATCAGAAATTATCGCGTCAGCTTAATCTCTTCATCCTGATTCCTATTCAAACTTTGAAACTCCTAATCTAACCTTAACCCAAAACAGTCTCATCCACTCGTAGCATTCTCAGTATCGCTCATTGGCGTTGCGTATTGGTTTTACTGGGCAAGATGGCGTCCAAGGAGGTATGGGTACGAGGTTGCGCGTGTTTGGGTTAGACAGGAGGATGGGGTTGGGAGGTGGGTTTGCGTGAGGGTTCCGAGAGCAGAGAATAACGTCATGTGAATATATCTCCTTTTTAGGTTAAAGTTAATGTACATACTGTACTGACATGTAGGGAGGCAACGGCCTGAAGGGCCGTTACGAAAATTTTTGACTTCATGTTGGCAACGAGCTCGAAATCAGCCGTTACAGGCCTATATTTTGGCAACGAGGTATGCTAGTGATCTGCTACAGAAAGGTACATTAAGAGTAGTTTTCAGATTAGGTACAGAAATCAAGCATGTGCCGAAGTTTTGAGCCTAATTATTCCTCTATTCTAAATTCTGAATTTTACAATGAATTTGAGGTTCTCAATAGTAACGGTCCTTGGTAGGCAACAAGCCCACTGTTATGTGTTACATAACGGAAAATAGGCAACGCAACGGAGGCCCCGTTATGCGTTACGTTGCCTCCCTACATGTCAGTACAGTAAGTTCTATCAGGGTCAGCCTGGGGTCAGCAGCTGCATACGGTCTTTTTCCCAACAATTCAATTGTTTCCAAATAGTTTCCCTTCTTTTCTTCGTCCAACCTGCCTTGCTTTCCTCTCTCAACCTCGATGGTTGAGATAACCTTGAAATAAAGGCGCGGAACGGGTCCAGGGCATTGTCGAAAGAGGTTTCATGGTCCATTCGGTGCTTGCTGAGGTCGTCGATGAGGAGTTGCTATTGACTTGGAGAGTAGCGAGGACTGGACATGAGATAAGGAGTACGTGTATTTCTTTTGCAGTTACTTCAACCTCCTTTCATCCTGATTTTCTACAGTCAGCTCGTTGGTGGTGCTTTTGTGGGATTTCGGTGAGCTTCTTACGAATAGGTTGAGATTGGATTTGGGCTGATGGTTCGAGTGGTCATTAAGCTTTGACATTTGAGGAGGAGGTGTGTAGGCTTCGCATCTACTGTGTAATGTGGGTCTGACAGCTAACGATGGTCTTTTATTTCATACGTACGAAAAGAGAGAGCTCTTCTGGGTTCGTTCTGTTCTACAAACCAATCGAGACAAGGGCTAGGCTCAATGATACCTTCCACTCTAATAGAATAAACCTCGCACGTTCGTTTCTTATCTGTTTTATATGGTCTGTTTTAAAATAATTTCGTATAATTGGCAATCGTTTCTGATCTACTTTTGTACAGAGTCGCTATTTGGCCATAGCTATTTCTCTGTAAGTCACTCAAATCAATCTTCGACGCCCTTTGACACCTTATCCCGTCGTTAGCGTTGGTGTTATTAGTACGTCTGTTGACTTCGTATAGATCTGTCATGGGCCATGGCGAAACTGACCATCACTATTCAATAGTTGGATCATTACCTGAACTCAGTGATAGAGTTAGCCCAACCACCCATTCTCAGAAGTCACTTGATAAACTGACATACATCTCTATACAGATGTCAGTGCCGATCTCCTCGAAGGACCTTTATTCTTATTTTTTTCCGTAGATGTAAGTCGATTCAATAACGCCTTTTGTCCGATCATTGCTGATAACTAAAACTATTCAGGCCTTACTTGGTTATCATCGGAAGGCTTTCTAGGGATTGTGAGCTGCTGGGCAATCCAAAGTACGTTCTTTTGGCTTCTGTGGCAACCGTCGATTGACGACCCTCCTGTTGATCCCGGACAGTCATACTCCAACTTCGCATATATGCGCTATATGACCGAAGCGTCAAGATCAAATACTTCTTATGGACGACGTTTATCATCCAAGCCTTGATTATCACTGCTATACTCACTTATGGTTCTGCCCATGGACAAGGTGAGTGCCTCGAGTATACCATTCTTATTAGGATGTCTGATTCGTGGTTTTATTGATTTTATCCATCTAGTTGTCTCTGTTGCCGCAGGCGGTTTATCAGTATGTAGAGTTCTTAATGCGCCGAATTGGGTGTGGAGTTTTTGGATGACTTTGTTATCGTACGTTCTGATACTTTCCTGGTTATTTTACGTCGAGCCCTGATTGATGTTTGGTTTCTTTTTGAAGATACGAATGTCTACTTTCTTTCTTGGTCATATACAAAGCCTATGAACGCGTTCGATCGTCTGATGGGTCTTTTAGTAGCTGGGAGACTTTACAGGATATTTTGATACGTGATTCGGTTTTGTATTATGTGGGGTGCGTAGGATATTTTTTCCCTTCGTTTCATATGTACATGTAAAGCTCAATCGCTTGCTTTTTCATGTGATATGATAGGATATGTTTAGTACTTGGAGCGAACCTTGCCATTTGGTTTAGATCAAGTGTGAGTTCATAGTTAAAGCCTTCCTCTCTTGTCCTTAACGTATTCTCATCTTTTCCATCCTTCATCTATCTATCTATCTATCTATCCAGCCCGTCACATTCGACCTAGCAACAGGCCTAGCTGTAGTCTACCCCTCTCTCATCGGGAGTCATCTAATGATTAACATTCGAAGAGTTTATTACAAGCCACAGATGCGAACGGCACTGTCGCTGTCGGATATAGCATTGCCTCCTATTTTGTCAGAAGATGATGCATCAGGGCAGTTGGAGCAGTTGGAGCAGCAGTCGCAACAAATGATACCGGTGCAGGATTCGTAGAGTTTGCAGAGTCCGCTGGAGTGTGTAGTGTGTAGAGTCAGCTGGGAAGGCCGCCCCCCGTTGGGAATAGGGTTTTGTATTATTTCAAAGACACTGATACGTGGTAGAGTAGATTTAGACCTATTGGCACTTGAATATTCTTAGGATTAATATCACGGTCGAGAGTGTAGGTATCGTGTTCATACAATATAATACTAATGCGAATTACTTAGTTCTATATGTATGTAGTATGACCCGAGATTTATGWACCCATACTCATACGTATTCRYCTACTTGTCYCTGTAGGTATTACAAGTTTTGGTTTCTGGGCCTGGGGTTACGAAGCACCTTCAGTGATCATCAACTACGGTACATCCAATTGTTTAGCTTTGGATGTTCTGATTCCAAGTCACGATGAACCTTGATTCTGAGCGCTGAACAGTCAATCACAGGACGTCGAGAGCGGGAGGCGAATCCCATCATGATAATAGCGTAAATCACATTGAAGCTACTTCGGTGCCTAATATAGAGCAGATACTGAAGTAGTAGTACTATATACATACTTGTTCGAGTCTTCAGCTTCCTGAGCTTCGGTCAGATTCGGAATCAGAGTACGGTAGAGCATTGGTGGCACATGCCTGAAGGAAGCAAGGGATCCGTGTGATTCAGGGACATAAGGTTCTTTCTGCCGTCGATGACTATCACTTTTCGAATTCGTTCATGAAACTCAGAACATGAATATTGAATTCCAATATCATGCATTCAGTACTCGAAAAGTCTTTCCTTTCCACCTAATTCACGAGGCTTTCTGTTTAATTCATTCCAAGTACGCCCGCCGAGTCCCGGCCGTCTCAAATGATCAATATCATTCAACCACCAGTTACTATCATCGACGGTCCGTGGATCACAGACTTTTCTTCGAGTTCAGAGGCCTTGATCCCATCATACTCACTTATAGTTCTGTAGCCTGTCAACTAAAATGGCCTGCGCGGGAACCTGAGGAAGCTTTTCTTGGTCTATTCGAAGACCGGGAGCGAAGAGTTCAGGTGCCTTTCTTTACATAAACCGCACTGTCACCGTTTG
The DNA here is from genome assembly GCA_003987895.1 of Neonothopanus nambi. Classification (NCBI taxonomy): domain Eukaryota; kingdom Fungi; phylum Basidiomycota; class Agaricomycetes; order Agaricales; family Omphalotaceae; genus Neonothopanus; species Neonothopanus nambi. The sequence goes on from RCHF01000074.1 coordinate 62,066, forward strand.
TATAAGTTCTCCACCACGTCTACGTACGTCTTCATCCCACACAACATCTCACTCCGGGTTGCTGGTATACTCAGTTCTGGGGCTCCTACGAAGCTAGGGGAGGCGTAGGTAGCTATAGCCTGGCACCATCTAGTACCCATACTCCACCACGATTGATAGCGATCTCATCTTATATTGAAGAGTTCTACATGATTCAAGTCATGGACGACGCCTCTACGACGCAAGCTATGTTAGTTACTGGTTCATTTTGACCTTCAGGATATCATTCACTGATTTCTGTTCCAACATCTCAGATTGTTGCACAATTACTTCCATATGCTAGCTATCTGTGCGTTTCATCTTTCCCCTTCCATTGAGCTGTTTTTGCTTAGTTCGGGATGGTGCATCGGAGGCTAACCCAGTCAATGTGTACTGTATCTCATCACAGCCATCCTGTATTGGGATCATCTCCTAACGTTGGGTAAGTCAGTGCTTCGACTGGGCCCGGAGGTCAGATCCCCTACTAACAGGTGTGTGGCACAGGCGACGAGATACACTTCTTATGGAGAACACCCAAAACCCAAAGCGCATACTGGTTCTTCTTCAATCGGTATTTTGCTTTCTTGGGAAATATTACCGTGACCGTGCTTGGGTTTACGACATTGAATTCTTCGGTGAGAAGAAACATCATTATATCAGAATGTTCTAACGGGGCAATCGAATACCTATTTTGTTTTGTTCTTTGTTCCTTCAGAGGTATGTACACTCACTGGCACAGACGCGCCGATTTTTTGAATATTTGGAACACATACCTAGCTGTAAAGATTATAATTTGTATAGACAACTCTTACTGGTTGTGCAACAAGTCATCGTTTGCCGTGAGTTTCTTTCCTTTTTGTCTCCCTTTTTTTCGTTACACCATTTAGGCAGTAGTTGACGTGATTCCGTTATCGGGGGGGCTGAAAATGCGCTGACTTTTTTCTTTCTAAGTACTTCTGACTCTCAGGATATATGCTCTGTATGGCCGCAGTCTCAAGATTTTGGCTTATATGGTCGGAAGCGGCATTACTCTGGGAATTCTAGCTATAGTGAGTCTCTGAGAATCAGATGGTTCTGAAAATTGTTTTCTCTTTTGCGAGCGATCATATGCTTTCTTCCAGTGGTCACTATTTGGACAAAAGAGTAGTGCTTCGCCGCAAAGTTCGGGATGCCATATAGCACTTGAATTCAACACGTATGTAACTCAATTCTCTTAAACCGCCTAAACGCACGCTGACTGGATACACTCACCTCTAGCGCCGTCCGTCAGTATTAGCTTCTTTCATCCAAGCTCAACACTAATGGGTCCTTCCTTTGCTGAACATTAGATCTAGCTTCCGCTTGGGAAGCTCTCTTTGGTTATGATTCTATACTGCTCGGTTTTACCCTGTACCGAACGTACAAGGCACGACGGCATACCTCGAGCGGAGAAAACTTAGCTATTCCCTTGTTGTCGCTAGTGCTTCGAGATGGTACGCATCACGACCCTTACAGTGTATCACATCTCGTTATGCTCACCCATATCTCCTGCATTAGGTGCTATTTACTTCGCGTGAGTAAGCCATCGACCAGTGTCCTTTCCGTTCAAGAGCGTCTCCACTCCAGTGTAATGGCGCTTGCAAATCTATCCAATATCATGACATTCTACGTGAGAATCTCTCATTTTCCCCCGCACATCCGATGAATATTCATATTACGATCCCACAGCTCGCAGGTGTAAGTACTATTGAAATCGAAATCGCTTCCCAGCCCCGAGCTTATTTATGCTATGCATGTGCATAGCCTCTACTCAGAGGAAGCCTATCAACATTCGCCAGTAGCATATCAGTTACGATGATGTCTCGACTTATGCTCAATCTCCATCATTCCACAAGGATAGGAATATTCTCTACACATGCTACAGTCCAGGATAGCATGGTGTTCCATCCTCGAACTCGGACAGATGTTGAATTGAGTACACTGATGACGGAGGATTTTGATACATAGCCTGATTCGCTTTGACGTTGATTCCTGATTCGGACAATCTTGATTTTTTTTGTAAGATGGACATCGGTTTCTGTAAGTGTACTGTATGGCTATAGAGATTATGTACTATTTGGACTTGTAGGGTTGATACCAGCTGAGCATATAGTTCTATGGGACTCTTAAGTTATTCGATCTTCGAAGAGGTAGCGTCAGAGTCAAAACAGATAAGACGTCCTCATACTGATTCAAGTGTAGAAACATACAAGAGGACATAGTATTCAATATGAACGACTATACCAAAAAAATCCAACAAGTCTGAAAAGCCACCGGATTCTGCGAACACACGACTATAAACCGTTTCTTCAACTACTCACTTTCTCATAGCAGCACTCATCCCTAATAAACGACAACGTTAAAGTTGATATCAAGATCAAGCACCGCATCCTGCAACCACTTCAATTCCCTTCTAACGTCCTCCGCACGATGACAACTTACCGAAGAATCAAGTAGAAGAGTGACAGAGAGCGATCGGAGAGCTTCTACTCGCTGCGACCCCTGAATGAAAGAGAGCCATCTGGAGTGTACCATCTTGACTAGATATTGAGGGTCCGATATTTCTCGGACAGTCAAACTGAGGGAAGTCAACTTGGGAATGAGGACGGGAGGTGAGTCTAAGGTGACCGGAGGGGCGGATATGATAAGGTCACGAAGGACCATAGGGACGAAGTTATAACTCCCGAGAGTCTGGCTGGTACGGACAGCTTCAACGACAGCGGATCGCTCGCATCCAACGCCGTAATCTTCACGATTGATTTCCAACCGTCGGTCGTCTTCCAGGTTGATTTGTCGGATTTGTGCCTTCTCGTATTGTACCTTCATCTCACCGATACCGAGCACTTCAAGTGTTGGTAATAACCTGAAAATTTCAACCATCGTCTCATTTGGCCGATCTTGTCGAAGGTTGAACCCGTCTATCTTTAACACCTTCAAAGGCATCGAAGACAGTCTGATCATACTCAAAAGAGGTCGAAGTGATAAGAGAGTGTTCCACCTTCGTTCATCGGCGTCTTCATCTTCCTTCTTTAGAGGATGGTACATCAATTCCATCTCTGTCACGTTTGGAGCGATCACGTATTTGCAGAAAAACTCAGTCAACGCGGCCTTGGAACGACCATAGTAGTTGACTGAAAGCTTTGTTATCTCTGGAATTGTACAGGGATCCTCCCTGCCTAATGGATTATGTGGGGGCGGGTCATGAAAGTCCTCAATAGTGACATGAACGTCACTACCATACAGGTGGTATAGAACGACTAGTCCCACGTCAACAACGCCCAATCCACGCACGGTCAATGAACGGAGGACAGGGCCATGGAAGAGATCCTCGTCAAGTCTCAAGCGACCCCACGGCGTCGCTGTCACAGCTAGTGTATGCAAACAAGGGGTATTCGGGAACGTTACCGCCGTCGATCCAGGGTAAATGTCCATAACCTCCAGAAGAGGTACCTCGAGCACAAGTGGACCAAAATCAAGTTCGTGTTCGGACCCGTACTCGCGCAGGTCGCCAACGTCCGAGATGGGAAAGGGGGGACCAATCTTCGGAGTGTGGGGTATATTGATATGAGCGGTCCGCCACCGACGTGATGCTCCGATGAGATGCTTGAATACTTCCTTGAGCAGAGCATCACACACCAGTTCCGTAGGGGAAACACAAAAGATGTTGGAACAAAACTCGAAGGATGTGTGACAGCACACAGATATTGCGAGAGGTTGATCCTGAGAACGTTCAAGGTACAAGTTCACTATTTCGATGATAGGGTGAGCCTTAACACAACAGTCTATCTCCGCGGAAGCGGATTCGCTGTAGCCAGCCGCCTTAGCTAACACAGGTGTAAGCAACCTGTGACTGTATATAGTGACATTGATGAATGACCAAAGTTTTGGCGTACCCAAAGCCACCTTCCGCCATCTTGAGCAAACTAAACTCAGCCGAAGGGCTGTCCGACCGGCGGGAGACATCAGACTAGTTTCCTGTGTTTCAGAATTCAAACCATCTTCCGCATCCGGGATGCAGCTCAGAGAGAAGATCTCTGTGAGTATTTCAGTGGGAAGACGACGAACGGGGGAAATAAGCGCGACATTGAGCTGAAGACGCTGCTGGAAAGTATCACGTCCACTTTCGACTGTGGCAAGGAGGGCACGAAGTTGGGATGCTTTTAAGTCGTACTGTGCAAGCTCAGACCTAGCCTCGAGAGCCCATTGAGATATCATGTACGCATCCTGTTCGGTCAGGTCGTAGTGGCCTTGGAGACGTAGATTATCGAGGTTGGGAGGCGTAATGCCATTGCCGGAGCAGGAAAAGCATGGTACATCGATTGTCGCGTAGACACATTGGGAACAGCGTGGACGAGGGGGCAAGTTCATTTCGATTTTGAAGTACCAGAACCACGATGAATGTCCTGAAGAACCTTTTCGGTTGAGAGTGAGAGGAAATGAATTGACATTGCACGTACCGAGAATATTGGTAAAGTACGAGCGTAGCCTATATACGATGACTGATCATGAGAATAAAGCTTCAGAGGGCTTAATGCACACGTACTATAATTTTAGAGGACCTTTCCGTCAGAGATACGCGCAAGGAGGGGTGGTGTAGCGCGACTTGAGTAGGGCTATAAGGACTCTTAAATAGCTAGAGTGGCCCCGAACCACAAAGCGTGAACCATTCAACCAAAGCGTCCCGTAAGTCCATTGTTCATGTAGGAGCTTCAAGAATTGCCAATACAGTTGATTCACGAAGTGCGCAAGTCTTGACAATTGTGTGGCCGTATCAACTTGAGGGCAGGTCACAGGCAAGAGCGCTTAGTCTCTTGCGGCGCTCGCCGACGTCCTTCACTAGTCTTCACCTCGACCTCCATGGCCCAACCTCCGTTTGGGGTATTTTGCGCGCTGGCTACGGGGTCACCGGTCACCACTCGTCAATTGATTGTCTACTGATTACCGTGCCCAATCCCATGCGTCTGCGTATAGGCTATATTTACGCGCTCAACTTGCAAAATTACAACCAATTTGATGAAGAGACATGTGCTACAAAGTCCCTGAATTCAACCTCTTATCTATGCTCACACGACCGGTCTTTCTCCTGTAAGTCCTGTCTGAGGAGATTTGTTGGATATCATATATGTAACTGTTAACTAAACCCTGACGGCATGAAGATGTGTTCAGGCTTTCTGTCTTGAATATGTACGTTATGTGGATGCAAAGTAAGTGACCTTTTTTCTAAGATATGAAGGTTGTTCCTTGGCTTATCATTAACATGGGGGTTCCACATTGCTATCAGTCGTCATGCGGAAGTCTTCACCTGTTACATCCGCATCTACGCAAAATGCACGCATGGAGAACGACCTTCGACTTCAATGAAGTGTATTCTCGTGTATTATTTATACACGACATCTAATCAATCGCCGTAGAGCATATATATACCGTGATAATGGACGTCTTCTTGCGTTGCTCTTGCAGCTACCATGTATCGCCTCACTGGTGCGTTCGCCAGCCTCGCTGCGCTCCTCGCCGTTGCCAATGGCCAGCCCACCTCCGTCGTCAGACGCCACGTCTCCAGTGCCCCAGCAAAGAGAGATGTGAGCCTTCCTGCTGCTGAATTCTCCACGCCGATTTCTGGTGTCGCTCCGAGGACTCAGGCAAAGAAGACTTTGATGAAGGCCTTGAGGAGTAGTGCGCGTGGAAAAGGGTTTACTACGGGTGTCGATGGTTCGGACTTTGACGAGGAGTATTTGACGAATGTCACTGTGGGCAACCAGGAATTTGCGCTTATCATTGATACTGGAAGGTGCGTTAGATACTCTTCTTCGGCCCTCCAAACGCTCATCTTATTTCACGTACTCCCAGCTCGGATACATGGGTCGCTCAAACAGGATTTTCCTGCTTTGACCTCGAAGGAAACCCCGTATCGACAGAAACATGCGCGTTCGGCACCGCAGGCTTCAACACCTCCGCTTCACCCGCCTTTGAAGTTGACCCAGACGTCAATTTCAACATCACCTACGGTGACGGCGAGTTCCTAACCGGTACTGTCGGATTTGACACCGTCACTGTCGCAGGGATGAGTGTGAAACATCAGGAGATCGGTATCGTTACCAAGGCCGCATGGGAGGGGGATGGAATCAACACCGGGCTCATGGGACTTGCGTCCCCGAACCTGACAAGCGTGTATGAGGGTACGGACCCGACTGAAGACGAGTTCCCCGAGACCCAGTTGCCCTACAACTCGATCTTTTTCTCTGCGGTGCAGCAAGGTCTTGTGTCCAACCCATGTCAGTGAATTTCTTCTTTTCATAGCACTGAGCTGACATTCACCTCCTAGACTTCTCGGTCGCTTTGGACCGCGGCTCATTTGAAGCTGAAAACAATTCGCTCTTCGATCCTGGCCTCGGTTTTATCTCCTTTGGTGGAATTGCCCCAGTACCTGTCACCAACACGGCTGTCACTGTACCAATCCAAGGATACGACGCAAGCACCTTCTTACCCGAGAATGGTACAAAAGTAACGTACTTCTACTACACTGTGGACGTCGAGGCTATGACGTTCCCGGGTAGCAAGGGTACTGACGGAACCACCAACAGTGAGTATATTTCATTAGGCCGAGCATCACTTCTTACTAATAGATATTTCCCTAGACATCATCCTCGATACGGGTACAACGCTCAATTACGTCCCAACAGACGTTGCAGACGCCTTCGCCGCCGCCTTTGACCCCCCTGCAGTCTTCGATGACGACGAAGGTCTCTACGTGGTCCTGTGCAGCGCCAAAGTCCCTGTATTCTCTGTCAACATCGCTGGGACCACCTTCACCGTCGACCCAGCGGATAATATCCTACCACTCGGTATTACAGACTCTAAAGGGAGGGCTCTGTGTGTGAGTGGTACCACGGACGGCGGACCCAATGAAGAAGGGAACGTCTTCATTTTGTGAGTTTTCGTTTCGAGTTTGCCTGATCCCTTTTCTTGCCGTCAGCTAATAAATGCATTTCGCTTGGTCTTGCTTGGCGTGTAGGGGTGATACGTTCCTGCACAATGTCGTCACGACATTCAACATCAAAACACACGAAGTGACGATTACCCAACGTGAGCCGTACAGCAGTGGTGGCTCAACTCGTCGTCCGCTTCGTCGTTCGTGAGCTTCGGGTTCGAAGTGGGAAGTAAAGGGAAGATGATACCATTTGCCTCGGTTTTATTATTGGTGAGAGTTTCTGGTGGATAACCCCTCCTAGGAACAATGTGATATCAATATACTGTAACTGTATTGATTCTGAATATAAAACACACATTTTCTTCCTAACCGTTCGATTTTTGACGTCAGATGTGCGGATGTGCATTGTGATTCTGAGTTTGAATACATTTTTCCTTTCGTTACGTTCGTGCGTACAGCGGTTTTCTTTTTACATCCTCTTCACATGACCGCTTTACCTCAGAGTCCCTCATCTCTCCTTTTCCAACGAACCATCATCAGATCTCCTCGAAGCTTCTGCGCCAAGGCGGACACCATATATAAAGGCCAAGAATGGTGGGAGGCGCTGTACGTTGACGTTCGTCATGCTTGTGCTGGTTTCAGCTTTTGCATACGCAGTGGCTGTTCTGGGGCCGGTGGTTTCTGCAGGGATTTTGAATTCAACGGATGAGCTGAAGACATACGATTTCATTGTTGTTGGATGTTGGTTCACCCCTTTACCCTCTTAAAAGACTTTCCTTGTCTGACTCGCTCGTCGTTCTCCATGTAGCTGGGCCAGGAGGCAGCGCCGTTGCCAATCGGCTGACCGAAACAAACGCTTCGGTACTTATCCTCGAAGCTGGAGGTGCAAATAACGACATTACCATCGACGTACCTCTCCTCTGTACAAAACTTACCCCGGATACGCCCTTTGACTGGAACTACTCGACTACTGCACAGACAGGACTAAACGGCCGGTCAGTGCCCTTCCCGAGAGGAATTGGACTTGGTGGTTCTAGTGCAGTTAGTACGTGTTTTACGTTTTTACACTCTGTGGATAAGAAGAAACTGACGTCTTGGATGAAAGATTGTCTCGTGTATACGCGCGGCTCGGAGGCAGATATCAACAAGTGGGCAGAGCTTTCAGGTGATGAGAATTGGGGATGGGACGCCATTCTTCCTTATTTCATGAAGGTGCGCGCGGGTTTTCATTATCTCGACCCGAATTGTTTTCTGACCTACGTGTTTTCAAAAGAGCGAGAAATTCAACTTCCCCGTCGACGGTCACAACGTTACGGGCGAATTTAACGCTAGTGTTCATGGGTTTGACGGATTCATTGGCGTTAGCGTTCCCGGCGCATCACGAGCGATCGATGGCAAGGTCATAGAGACTACCAAAGAGTTTTCAGAGGAGTTCCCCTTTACTCTTGATGTCAATACGGGGGATCCGCTTGGCGTGGGTGAGTCCTATTCTTCAAGAATTCCTTTTCGTTTGTCTCAGCAAGCAATGCTATCTGGACAGGTTGGGTTCAGGCTCTTGTCGACAGAGGCGTTCGCTCGAGTTCTAAAGCATATCTCACGCCAGAGGTTCTTGCTCGCCCGAACCTAGACATTCTTCTGCACGCTCATGTTGCACGCGTCTCTACTCCGTCAAACGATTCCACCTCCTTCAACGTCGTACAGTTCCTTGACACCACATCCGGTACGTCAACCTCCCTTTATTCCCAAGCCGAGGCTCATGTCCTTTATTCTACCAAGGCCAAATGATAAACCTGACTGCTACAAAAGAGGTTATACTTTCTGCCGGAGCTGTCTCAACACCTGCCATCCTTATGCACTCGGGGATCGGCAACGCGACCTTCCTCTCATCCCTAGGCATCACGCCTCTCATTGACCTCCCCTCTGTAGGCCAGAATCTCACGGATCACATCGGCGTATCCTCCACCTGGCGTGTCAACTCCACCAAGACCTATGATACCGTCCTCCGCAACACGACGCTGGCAAACGAGTTAATGGAAGAATGGGAATTGAACAAGACGGGGATACTGGTTGATACCAGCGAGAATCATTTGGCTTTCTTGAGGTTACCAGAGAATTCGGCTGTGTTGAGGGAGTTTGGGGATCCGTCGAGTGGGCCTATGTCGGCACATTTCGAGTTTCTCTTCCAGGTGCGCGACTCTTTCGCTGAAAAGAACCCACTAAATGCTGATTCATTTTACAGAATGGGCTAGCGACTGAGACCCCGGATGGAAATTTCCTCAACATCCCCTCAGGCAACGTCTCTCCCAAATCATGTGCGCAGCTCTCTGTTCTACCACTGTATCTCCCGTAATAACACTCATATTTTGTTCCCATCCAGCGGGTTCCATTTCCATTAACTCAACCGACCCATTCTCTGCTCCTTTGATCAACCCCAACCTCCTCACATCCCCTGTAGACATAGCTATTCTCCGGCACGCCGTTCGTTCCGCCCAGCGCTTCGTCAAAGCACCCGTCTGGTCAGACTACGTCCTCGAGCGAACCGCTCCACCTGCGGATATAAATGAATACGAGGACGTGGACGCACTGGATGAATGGATACGAAACAACGCCGTAAGCTTCTTCCACCCTGTCGCTACAGCGGCGATGAGTCCTAAAGAGGCGAGCTGGGGTGTTGTTGACCCTGAGTTGAAGGTGAAAGGTGGGGTGACAGGGTTGAGGGTTGTTGATGCGAGTGTTGCGGTCAGTGTTCACTCAATTCAGGTTTTTTGAGGCAGAGTGTTGATTTCTTTCCTCTTTACTTCTGTGTCTTCTGCATTTGCTCTACAGCCTAGCTTACCGTGAGTATTCACATATATTCTTCCCCCGAGGCATCGCTCACCCACTCTTATCGCTTTTAGTGCCGCACACACGTCCGCACACGTATATGCCATCGCGGAACGTGCGGCAGATATCATCAAGGCAAATTGGGAACTTGTTTGAATATTTGACGTCAACTACTACGGGAAAGAATAATGGATCGACAAATGGTAAAAGCATGAACGAAGAAAAAATATATACAATTTCAAGATTTTCCTAATCGTTTACATGCATACGTTGTACTGTCTGGTGAGCTTTACTTGAGGTCGGAGGTTGTATACATTTCAATTCAAATGACTCTTGATTCTATGACGAATAGCTGAGCTCGATTATGCGGGACATTAGGCTCGGTAAAATTTATGTCTTAAAACACTTATCACAATTTCAAGAGTTGAGACTAGGTGTAGAATCACCAGTTAGAAAACTCGGTGAAGAACACTGGTGAACTCATCTGTCCCAAATACCTCTCCCAAATACGTCAAGCAGGTAGAAGCATACATAAATCGATAACTTGAAAGTTTGGTAAGATACATGATGGCTATAACTAAGTAGGTCGTATGCATAGTGAAATTTGGAATATACATATACAGAAAGTTGATGGAGGATTCAAGAGTCGACTTGTCCTTAGGCTTCAGTGCCAGGAAGCACAGGAGGGTTAGTCCGTGACCCGATGACAAATTGGAAGTTATGCTGCACGTTTGCCTTTAGGGGTACTGAGCATCTTGTTTGATTCACTCCTGCTAATTCGATGGATGCATTTTTCGCCTCAACCTTTCCTAGTTTTAACGCCAGCTCAGTCTCTGAAGAGTTTCCCGCCATTCATATCCTCGAAAGCTGGTACGGTTCTGTACCAGCCTTCAACTCAAAATCAAAATCACCCGTCCAATCTATCCATATTGACTCGGAACCCATCGCAGGGGGCTACCACAGATGGGCTCAAGTGTGGAAGGGGAAGATCCATTGCGATTCGGGAAAGAACTCAGCTAAAGGATTAGTGGAAGTTGCTATCAAGGTATACCAAGAAAGCATATTTCCAGAGGAATATTTTGCAGACGAGGAGGCTCGGACCACGGGGGCTGAACTCGCACTGACGGAAGCTCGTGCTTATACAGCACTGAAAGACTTACAAGGTGAGCATGCAGAAGTCTCGCTCCCTTGAAGCTTTTCGTGAAAATAACCATTTAACGAAAGGAGAAATCATTCCCAAGTCGTATGGTTTCCACAAGGTTAGTTTATAGCCTTCTTTGAGTCGAACTTATACCAAGCGATATATAGATTATCATGCGCTGCGACGGGGAATCTGAGGCCTGCTTCGCCCATATTATGCAATTTATATCTCTCCCCAGCCTGATGTCGCTGCCGGACCCTATTGGCGATGACACAGTATCGTCATTGGTTCGTTTGTCTCCCGTTCTACGTTTTTGATAACCTCGTTCTCTGTTTGACAAATTCTCTACAGCTAGACTTACTCATTCCCAGCCTCCATCAAATCCATAGATGCGGCATTGCCCACAAAGATGTGAGTCCTAACAACGTGTTAGTAGACACCAACTCGGCGAACGAACCTATGGTTTCAAGGCTATATCTCGTCGATTTTGCAGACTCGGGAATCGCAGATGTAAAAGCCATAAAAAAGGACGCAGAGAGGTCAGTATTCAAGAAACTCAACGTTTACTGTGCCTTCGCTAACTTGAAATCATCATGATTTTCTTCATAGAGTCATTGGCACTCTACGTCAGCTTGTGGTCAAAGATCCAGAGGGTACTGTACTGCATTGGTACAACCGACATCTCCAGGACCCGTACGCCACAGAGACGTTCGCGAATGTCACTCTCATCGAAGAAAAAACGCGCCTGGTTGGGAGGCAACCAGGAGATTATCCAGAGGTTGTAAGGATATTCCGTGAGGCAGTGACGCCGAAGCCTGGAGACATTTGGTACGGTGTACGGCGTCCTATGCTGGAGAGTTATGGTTGGTACAAATCAGGAACAAGCTGATGTACGGAGCACTATGCTGGATAGTCATAGCCGGTGGTAATCAGCGAGAGCCCGAGCGGAATGTTCTCCGTCATTCTCCTTTGTTTGGGCAGAACCACACGGCGGGAAGGAGTACTGTAGGCAGACTTCGCAGTCAGAATGTCAATCTAGTGATCAAGCCCTCTTATGAGAAAGACCTCGATGGATCTTCCTGATTAGGGGCTTGCTTCAGGTCTAGTCATGTCGCGAAAATGAAAAAGATAGACGGAGTAAACGATAAAAGCAAGAGCTTGGCTCAAGCAAAGAAAATCTGGAATGTTGCGAGGGCCTGGTGCGGGGCACATAAATATTCAGAACTTATCTTCCAAGCACGTCGAGCAGGTAGATAGCATACATAAGTCGACATAGGATACATGAAGGCTGTAACTAATGCATGGTGAAGTTTTTTGTTACCCGCGTGCGACCCCCTCATCAACAGCATATAAAGCCATACACACCACGCTTAGAAAGTCGTGGGGCGGCGAGCAACGAAGGTAGATCGAGACTTCGAAACACGGTGAGGGAGAGGGAACTTGAGGTTGGGGACCATCAACTGCTTGATGTAAGGGCGGCGGACATCCTCAGACTTCTCGATCTCAACAACACGGAGAATCTATAGAAGAAAGCACAGTAAGGAAGCAGACAGACACTATTTCTATGATACGACGTACGTGGATAGACCGGAAGCGAGCACGGTGCCTAGCAGCCATGTCCTGGTACATGCTCTTGACGGCGTCAGCACGAGTGAGTTCACGGTACTCCTTGTACATGTTGTGGGTTCCAGACCGGGAGTCGTAACGAAGCCAGATACCGAAGTTCTTAACCTTCAAAGGCTTCTTTTCATTGATCTAAAAAAACGAAAAAAGAGGGTTAGAGTCCCATTCCGCCTGCCTCTTGAGGGCCGCAAGGGATAAACTACGGACAACGTTGATGCCAATGATCTCTCCATTGGCCTTCTTGACCTTCTTCAACTGCCTGTATAGATATTAGCTCAAAAGGCAAGAATGTGGCTCCAAGACGTACCTCAAGAAGTACCAGAACCGCGACTTGGCGACAACTTCGTTAGGAGCGAAGATGCGCATGCGGAAAATTTTGGGAGTCGGGTCTGACTCAGTAGGGAGGTGGCGACCCACGACCTGGTATTCTTGAAGGCCCATTGTCTGCAGGAAAGTAAAGAAAAAAACCAGAAACAGTCAGCACTGCCCTATCGTCATCCAAACTTCCTCAGCTTAATCCAGCCCATTTCGATCCTTTCCACTCCTTTCCACCACCATAACCCATCCCAAATGGACCAGTAGAGAACATGAGGTGCTTTTAAGACCACAAAATGACATACCTTGACGGCGAAAAGGTTTCTTGAGGATTGACGAAAACAAGCGGGAGGACGGAGTGTGTAGAAATTTTAGGTTCAGACAGATAGCTGGAAATGGCATTACGGTCTCACGGTCTCATGCTGACTCAGCACAGCTCAGCCCAGTCTCACTCTCAGCGACGTTCTCGGACTAGTAACACTCTCCTTCCTTCTCTTCAAGTTCGAACATATTGACGTTCATCGGTTTCTGGACATGATTACATGTTCGTAAAATTTACTTTCGCTCGCAACTCCTCGAGGCTGCTGCTCTTGCCAATATATGATACGACTTTTCGTTTTCACGCTCTTCCACGATATCACTCTTCCAATGCTTTCGACCGTATAAAGCATCCACAGAGAGGAGGTCAGAACATATCAGAGAGATACCGTCGGTTGGAGAAGTCTGTGCGAGGGAAAGAAGCTCTTTCAACGGAATATGGAGAATTACAACGGTCAACTCTGAGTGGACCCAATGAATCCGTTTCGCCTTCGAGCGGTCGACCGTCCAATACCTTTCGAGGATTAACTATTCCTGATAAACCTAAAGAACCAGAATCAGATGGTGAGTGCTCTGGAGCGTATCTTTCGACCTCGTGATAACACCAAATTATAGAATGCTGCATGTCTGGTTGCGCAATATGCGTTTATGATCTATACGAAGAGTCCCTCACGGCGTACAAGGATGTCATCGCCAAACTAACAGCTACCCTAACATCCATGGGTGTTCCGGAGAGAGAGTGGCCCTCTAGCCTACAAGCCAAGAGTGTTCAGACGGAGCGAAAGAAGGACGTGACGCTCAGTGCGTTCGAGGAGATGGAGCGGAATTTGCAGAAGAGAAGGACAGCGACGGCGCTTGCTGACGCAAGTTAGTTATGCCTAGCTTGGTCGCCCCAGTTACTTATATCTAATTGGGTTCTGTCGATACAGCAGGCCAAAATCTGTTTCTTTCCAGGGTCACCCATGTAAAGGAGCATAGTCGAATGTCACCCTGGAACATCAGCGATATGTACGAGGGTATCCGCTGGGTTTTTTTCAGCAATAGATGATACTTTCATTCACCAAGTTCGTTATGTGTAGGAGGTGAAAAATCGACACTACGAGTCCATCCGAGTTGCCACTTCTCTCACGCTGCCTGCTAAGGGAATACCGATATGCTTTCGCTTGTCTGTATGCTTTCGTATAACAGTTCAACTGAGTCTTGCATGTTTGTACAATAAAATAGAAATACAATAGATTACATCCTCGCCGTATCTTCTGGGTTCCAGGGTTCATGAATTCATAGCTCGTATTAACTCATCGACGTCAGCCATGTAAGATCCCCAGTCACCCCATTCACTGAAAGATGATTAGCAACTCGCAAAACAAGAAATTATAGCACTTGGCAAAGTATACCTATTTTCATCTGTTCCCAAGTTCATCGCTAATGAGTCTGTCGTAGTCTGTTCGTGGAAGTACGAATCGAAACCATGGCCTGATCAAACAAAGAATCAATCGAGGACCTCATTCCTAGAAAAATATGATTCTTACCTCCAGCCCCCAATGCAGCCGATAATCTTTGAGCTAACACTCGCTGCGAATGAGTCGAAAGAGAATCTTGTACAACACCCTCTCCAGTATCTCCACCAACACGGCCACTGGTCTGAAACGAGCTCGAGTCAAAACCAGTGAAGTCCGCAGGACCTTGTGCTGATGTCGGCATAGTATGATTGTGATTGTACTGCGAGGCCATTCCAAAGGTATACAAATCCACATGTGTAGTGTCTTCAAACCAATTGAACGACGTATTGAACGACGTATGAACGGGGAGACTACCCAGTTCGTAACTATTGACAGGTAATGTGAATAGAGGCTCTGAGGCTTGTGCTCCTTGACTAGCTGGGGTCGAAATGCTACCATCAGGCGACGCCTGACTCGAATCTAAAGCAGCAGCAGCAGCAGAAACGCGATTTGAACCTGCGATCTTTCGAGTTTCCTTTCGTACGAAAACGCTTTCTGTCTTGTCTGTGACCTCTAGGGCGTCGTGCTCGTCTCTATTTCGCTTTGCAGAAGAACGGAAGTGAGTGATGGATACGAGATCGCGCACGATGTCGCTGAAAGTGATATTATTATTACGAGAATGAGGACCATATAAAAAGGGAGTACTTACTGTAGACGACCGGCTTCCTGCCACCTCAAGTCGGTAAATTGAGACAACATTTCATTTTTCTACATGCAATGAAAATAGAAACATACCTGCTTTCGTAAGTGCGCATCATGCTCATGCATTTATAGACGTCGGAGAACGCAGTGTTGAGGTCGGACCATGACCTCCCATGACCACCTCTCCAAACATTCAAGGTCAAGAAAATAGCAGCATTGAACAACGTCGTCTAAAGATATGTAATATCAGCAAACGAAAGAATGATAGCAGAGCACCAACAGACCAATACAATATTGGATAAGAAAGGGGGCCCACGCGACTGTTGAACCTCCAGAACATGGCAACACGATCTCGCAGCGTTAGCACATATAGCCAGGGAAGGGAAAGTAGTAACGGGTCCTTTCCCAACAGGAGAAACGAACGGTCTGTGCACTTGAATCTGAGCCCAATAGTAGACGACATGTAGTAAAACTGATTGATGGAAATGATTCATGTCTTCTCGCTTTGGGTCCCATTTTACTGACCAAGAAAGATATCGATGCATATTTTTGCAGTACAAGAGATAAGACAGCGGCTTACGATGTGCGGGTAAAGATTCTATCCATTCATTCAGCCTCGAGTCAAGCTCAGCAACAGCCTTCTGATTCCATTCTGCTGCTGACATGTTCATATCGACGAAATTCGTTGATCGACGGACGGCATACTACACGGGGAATGTGTGATCAGGCCCATACAAGATCTAGTAGAAGTACTAGGAGGGAAGAACCGACTCACGATCGTCCGTTGAGACATCGCAATAACCTCGAGAATCTTGAGAAGTAATATCCACGAAGATACGGTCGACGGTTTCCCAGGTGGCTGTTTAAACGCCAAATCAGGATCCGGRTGTTCCCAATACTCATCGTCGCATTCAATCGGTAAGTCAATGTCAAAGCTATCAGAATTGAGATCCTATATCACGAAGGAACGAGAGCTTAATTAACTTACTCTTCTGAGGACTGAGCTCTCGGTCGACCCATGAACGCACTCGCAAACACGTCCATCGCATATAACATCCAAAACGCACGCTTCCACAACTCGCCCTCAACAGTCAACTTTTGGTTATCCACCCTTTTCCTATGTGCTCCGACATCCTGTGCGAACCG
Source organism: Neonothopanus nambi (assembly GCA_003987895.1). NCBI lineage: Eukaryota > Fungi > Basidiomycota > Agaricomycetes > Agaricales > Omphalotaceae > Neonothopanus > Neonothopanus nambi. The sequence goes on from RCHF01000074.1 coordinate 78,537, forward strand.
AATACCAAGGCCTATTAATATCCAACAAGACTCCGGCGTTGAGGTTGCTTGCATAAATAAGACATAAAGCTATAGAAGTTTATGAGCGACGGCAGTTTCGAGTAAAACAACCGGAGCATACACCATACAATTGAACATCATAGAGTGTCGGCGGCTCCATAAACGAGTTCTTGATCAGCTTGATCTGACTAATCCACTGCCAACCAATTGAATGTCCCAAAGTCGATCTTTCCTTGAATACCCGGGGATCATTGGAGTGTCGAGCGCCCAGTGCGCATACGGCGAGGACGACAGCGCCAAAATCCCGCTTTTCATGATGTAACCCTTCTGCTATTGACCTTTCGAATGTTGGGCGATGCAGGATTAGGATGAATTGGTTAACATGGAGAAAATATAGATCGATGAGATCTCGAAGGAGGTTGTCTTCTGGGAAGTTGAATGGAGGCTCGTTCTCCGGCGGAGGTATCTGCCACTGGAGAAAATCCCTATTCAAGCGCTAATTACTACGTCATAGGCAAGGGTGCGCTTACTGGATAAATGGTCCAGTATTCCAATCTTTTGGTACCAATGGTTAAAGCCGGATCTGGATTTGAAGGTACTTGCTCTCCTGTGTACTCTTTCTTGATATCCATAGCATTTTTTATGAGTACGAGACTACTCGACTGTCCGAAGTGACGCGACACATCGTCTTCCAAATCGAAGTATTTTAGATCGAAGGTCATTTCTTCTACTGATCTTGAATTTGAGCGTTGGCGTCCTACAACTTTGCTCGAACCAGTTGACCAGTAGAAGGGTAAGGACTTGAGCTGCTGTTTAGACTTTTCTGAATTTTGAGCAGACGATCTCGTCACGGACTGTTCCCTTTCCCTTCTTAATTCCGCAAGTTCCTCTTCAAGTGACCGTATGTGGTTCGCTAAATCGACCAGTAGTTCGCGGACTGCGGATTGATCCTCAGGTATTTCGTACGGTTTCGTAGTGGACAATATCGAGGTTACGGTGGACTGTATCGTTCGCTTTCCTCGGGGCGTTCTACAGTGAATTCATCAGCGTCATCGTCGGAACGTATACCTCTCGGTAGAAGGAAGCCTCCGACAACCTCCATTCTTTACTGACCCTTTGGGTGGACCGCGTTTCTAGGAACAAGTGATAGAAATCAGGCCGAGCTCACACGTAGTCTTTGCATGCCTCAGCTCCCCACCTTTTTCGCGCTTGCGTGTAAATGTGTGCATTCGACGTTGAAAGCCTTGCAATTCGAACAGATATTTCGTGGCATATTCGCGCTGTCGCCTGAATTTCATGCAATAATGGTGAGCCTTGGCATACAGTAACCACGTGGCTTGCGCGTACATTTGACTTCGACCCAGGAACCTTCAGAGTGAGATGCTGATAGGTAGACGCACAAACAAGAAGCTCACTTTTTCTCTTTCTACATTCATCACACGCATTCTGTAGCCTTCGTTTCTTGAAGTTGAGCTGGTTGTTCTCGTCTTCTTCCTCCATGGTGGTACAAGCCAGAGTTGTGTGCGGGTGTTTCGGTGTTTGGACACCGGAACCATCCTTGCTTACCTCATCACACACCGCCACATTCTCAGGGATCGAAGATCCTCCAATGATCCTCGATATATTTCTCAGATTTTCAACAGCATCTTGCACCGGAATGACTCAGTAGTGTGGTTTGAGCTAAATGAATACAACAGAATTTGTGTATTGAAACAGCAGATTTGACTATTTTCAAGACACACCACTGGGTACAGTGCTTCCGATTCGTACTACTTACGTATTTCGCATTTTTCATGTATTTAGCAACAAAACAGCGGGGCAGCAACTTAAGGTCACCTGGTACGGTACGTACATTTTGCGTTGAATATTGTGGATGCACGGCTCAGAAAGACAGGCCCGCAGTTACTTACGCATTCCCCAAATACATATGCAGCCCAGTTCATCAACAAGTGAACGGTCCTTCCTCCTCCCCCCATTACTACCCTTGTCTGGCGGGCTTAGGACTCGAAAGACTACTATCACTCGTGGATTTAATCTAAAGCCGCCGCAGCGTGTACACATGATTCGAACCTGCCGCCTTCCTTGCTTTCTTTTTCACAAAGAATCTCGTGCACTGACCGTCGGTCTCGTCTTTTTGTCATTCTGCGGAGTAACGAAGATGAGTGACAGATACGAGGTCACCTACGATGTCGTTGTAGTAACTTGGTCATGTAAAGAAGAACGTCCGGCTTTCTGGGTTACGATTTTCCCCCACCTTTTTACTAAGCATTTAGAGTCAAGCAGAACTGAACAGCCTCCTCTGAAGATCTAGATACGGAATATCTCAGCACAAGACTCGGTGATATAGAAATATAAACCAATGCAATGTTATCCAAGAAAAGAGGATCACGAGCCTGTTGAATCTCTGTGACATAACAATGGGACATGGCCACTACACCTTACTTTCTCCACCAACCGAGCAATTCTTGAGATGAACAAGGTCAGCGGAGTTTGCTTGTGAGGAGGGGCAAGACTTACACTACATATTGTCGGAGACTGAGGAAGGTGAAGTCATGATTCAATGAGACGGAGTAGCGTGAAGCCAGCTAGAGAGAACGCAAAGAGAAAGACGAGAATAATGATATACGTTTTCAAACTAAATACAGAATCGACACACATTCCAAATCTCCAGTAACTATCGATACATAAACCTATGCCAGTCGATCCCAGTCTCCAATCGTCTTCCCCCAGGTGAGCGACACCATACGGACCTACCGGCGTCTTGCCGTCCTCGGAGCTATCGAAGTAAGCTCGTAAGAATCACTCGTTATATCCGTGAGCATAGGCGAGGTGAACTCTAAACGCGTCGAAAGGAGCGTGCTGTCACGACGAACGTCTGAGAACGTTCTAGCACGAGAATATTCGGAGAAGTGATTTAGGTTCAGGAGGACACGATATCCCTGTGGAATTCAAGTGAAAGATTTGGGAATCGGTAACTTCGATTACGAAGTAAAATAAGTACTTACGGAGAAAGCGAAGGTTGTAAGAAGCCATCTTGAGTATAAGGGGATAGAATTAGCGATCCTGCTGATACTTCCGATAGTATAAATGTTTCATACATACCCATATAACACTCCGACATAGGCTCGATTCGGCAAGGCAAACATACATGCGTACAGTATCTCGACGACTTAGTATGCCATTAATCGTTGCTCGAACGCAGGAGTCATCAAAACCACTCACAAAGCAGTAAGAAAAACGCCCACGTCCCGTCTCTCATGACCAACATAACAAGTGGTGTACTTCCCCATCCTTGTCGAACAGCAACGATGAATTTGTACAACGTCAAACAGAACAACAGAGTCTGAAAAGCCACCGTCGAAGCACTGTCATAGTTGTTTAGTATCATTGAAAAGAAGATCCTACAGAGAGGCTTCGAGATAACTTAGCTACGTACTAATAAAGTGCCATGATGTATCCGATGTCAGTCACCAGACAGATCTCGTTGAACTGGAAAGATGGCAGAGCAAACGCCAAGCCAGTACACATGCAGGTGACTTCGAGGAGAAATAACACGCTGACTGTGTACTGGACGATTCGATTTCCGGAGTACAAGGCGAAGACTAATGTTCAGCACGATCGGAAGTGAGTTTACACGGACAATGACTCGGAGATAGGCAGAGAAACACGAACCTCGTAGCAGAAGAATGATATCAGCAGCTACAACCATCATTATAAGTGCGATACCTTGGTATACCTGTCAAGGGCGCGATGGGCGAGTTGATGGAAAACAGATGATATAGCGCGTACCTGCCATATGTAGCAGTCATGGCTAGTAAAATGAAAATGTGGTGTCAATTCCGTCCCAACGAATAGAATCGATCTGCAGCAGAGAGGAGGAGATCAGAAGCCACTCAGACATGGAGCAAATTTTTCTGACATTTGAACTAGCATCGGGAAATAGCGAATGAAGAAGAAGGTGAATTTTATGAAGTTCCATGGTTTTCTGTAAACCAGCGAGCCTTAAGAGGACTGAGAAAAAGAGGTATGTGGAAGCTGGCTTACGGCCATATTAGATTGACCTTTTCGAATGAGAATCAGATGAGCATTTGAACACAAAATCTCTTGCTCACCTCTTCGTCGAAAGTCAAGAGTATGTCATATACGAGGAAAGCGAGAGATGCCACTGTCAGAGCGAGACAAAGTCAGACTCTACACACATATTCCGTCTTTACAAGGGAACACCGCTAACCGCTGCTTCTGTTCACGACTYGGCCTCCTTCAGCGGCTTGCACGGCATCAGGAGCTTTCGCGGCAGCAAATGAAAGTATGTTGAGAAATGCGGTGGATGCAATAGAAAACACCCCATCAAAGGCCATTTATTTATGTAAAGACATGAGTTAGTGGGTTTTCGTGTGCGCTCTTGATGAGAGTACGCCTAGGAACAAAACATAAGATGAAGATGGAACTTGGAGGTAATTGCGCTCATAACATACCAGTATTTAACCAAGCCTTCGACCAACCGAATTACTGAATCTCCACGCGATGCAAACCTTTCCCACTGGCTGAGTCGCGACCGACGAACAGAACGTGCTCTGCTCTGATGTAAGAGCTGGAAGAGGTAGAAAAAAAGGGCAGAAGGCACTTTCGTTCAAGCAGTCCTAGTCATGGATACTGATGGAGTACGCCGGCGCCCACCATACGGTAAAACGGCTAACGCCACATGTCCACTGCCCGACAGCCGTAGACGTTCTCCACCTGGCAAATTCCGGTCCGCGCCATATATCTCCCCGTCAGGGCAGATTTCGCTATCGCTATCTTTTTCTCTAACTCGCAATTGACTAATTGGAGACCTCTTTGCAGATAATGACTTTGTCTTGCCACAGCTGCTCAGTGCGACAATTTAGTGTCCGTGATCAGCGCTCAGCTGCCAGCTTGTGCTCTTGACAGACTATAAATGATTGCAAGGAAAACTCAACAGCTTTTAATTGAATTCAAATTTGAGTCATCACGCAGTCGCCTCCTTAAAAGTTGTGTGGTGACTCTATGGCAGATAGAAACCTACATCAACAAAACCTGATTTTCTTCCATAGAAGACACCTTTTTACATAGTGAGTAATAGTTTATATTGAAGGCTATAGCATGTTGAGAATCTGTAGTATATTGGACAGCATTATACAGAATGAAAGCACCTCACCAGCACCTCACAGAGTGGGTGCATAGTGGGCAGTGCTGTACAGAGCTGCATAGATGATGAGCGGTAATATGTACATCACGGTATGCTGTGAGCAGAGCTGTCGGGACTACTTTTCTGTAGTTCTCCCATGGTTGGACTTCTGTGTGTGGCTCTCTCAGCAACCACTACAATGTTCCTCAACTTCATATGTCTCTCCCTTGCATGCTCCTGCCAGAAGCACTCATGTCAAGAAACTCAATTTCTGGGATCAGGATACCACAGGTGTTATTGTCAGAGACTTCAACATCTTTTTATAGAGGCAACTCAATTTGTATAAGCTCACTGGAAATCTTGAGGAGTATACTTGTGAGTACTTCTAGGTGGTCCTTGTTATGCTTATTTGTTTCATTGATGAATTATCAGGGAAATAACACTGCTGCAGCATATTTTCTGTGGCTGGCAAAGTCTGGTGAGTTACAAGTTTATTGTTCTGGATTATTAGAATGAGGCTAATGCTTCTTTTGTTGTGGGAACTCAAGGATACCTCTTTGATGAATAAGAGCTGCACTTATTATGCAACAGCTGTGAGTTCTCTCCTATCTATTTAGTCTAACCCATTGCTCATGCAATGCTTGCTATAGCTTTCTGTGAACAATATGATACTGAGCCTATGGCAGCTGAGTGGCCTAGTGAACTTGTGGAGCAGGAGATGCCACCCCCTACTTTTCCCCCTGTCTTTGTTGTCTGTTATTCATAGGAGAGTTTTAGTATTACAGTGTATATCATTGATGTACCATTCTGTGCAAATAAAACTAATTTCATATGTATATTTGAATGCAGAAAAATGATTGGTGATCAATGACAGGATACCCATTTTTATTTGACCTCATAGCAGCTCACAGCAGTCCAAAGAACCAACACAGAACATCTTGGTAACTGGGATGTTCTGTCCAGCTCTATCCAGCTCTGCATGGCTTTATATTGAATGCCTACCCACTGTATGATACTCCAAATAGGGGGTCATCTATGATTACTATGGTACTATGGACTCTGTCTAGTGCCATACAGATACTCATAGATAAATCAGGTTTTGCTGATGTAGCTTTCCAAGAGTTTTTTTCTGTGAGTTCAATCTTGCATGCATAGATATTCAGGATACTCTTTGACAAGTAAGCTTTTGCTCTTTGCTTGTCACATGTTCTAAGTATTCATCTGTTCATATCATGATTCAGAAATAAGAAATAACAGTCATGATTCAACCAGGCTGCTACAAAGAGCCAGTATATATAAGGACAGTGAACAAAGCAAAGAAATATAGCAGAAAGTGAAGCCAGAAAATTACTCAACCCATTTTGTAGGGAAAAGAAATCAATCTACCCATGCAGGATTATCTAGAACATCTATGTCCTCTTTAATGCTAAGATAGGAAAGTTGCTGCATAGAGCAGCTCTGTCTCTCCTCAGAACCAGAGGATACAGAAGTATTATTTTCTGCAAACTCCATTGTTGTGAGAGAAGTAGTTCCAATTGCTCTTGTATCATGGTCCAGTGAGAGAGAAAGCTCTATTGCTGTCTCTTCCAAGATGGACTTCCTGTGCTTGATTATAGTAATCACTATGAGAGGATATGCAGCCTATGTTTGACTATGGTTAGCTGAACAACATGATTAAATAAGTTTCTCATACTGGGACAAAGTCAGTTGCTGCAGATGCTACTACATTCCAGGCAAGTAGAGGGAAGCTAGAGAAGCTGGTATCTGGCACTTCAGGTATTTGGGGTGTTATGAGCAGTAGGGATAGATAGATCAGCTAGTAGATAGAAAGTCAGTTCTTGAAAACCCTCAATAAATGAAATGAAAATGCACCTGAAGTATACTATAGAAAACTCCTGATTCTACAATAAGTGCAAGAATTTTTTGCACATCAGTATTCTGTCCAACCCTTCTCATAGCTCTCTTGTGCCACCTGGGTCATGTTTTTCAGTCAAGACACAATGAGATTATCAGTTTGAATTGAACACAGACCAATATCTTACAAACACAAGACCAGTGGCCAGTGTATTTACCACAAAGCTGGCAAAGATACCAGCTATCCCAAGTGCCACAGTCTGGTCAATTATTGATGTAATGTTCAAAGCTGAAGAGTATAGTTAGTCTTGGTTGTCACAATATAATTTAATATTTGGTACCTGTGTTGGCTAGCATAGAAACAATAAGGCAGAATTTGACATATTGGTTTCTAGGCCACATCACCCATGCCCTCCAAATAACAGTTGCATCACCAAGAAGCAGCTAAACATAATACACCGGTTAACCAAATTCAAAGTTAGAAGAAAGGCAGCTTACATTTATCCTACCTGGCCACTGTTCAAAGAAGGCTAGTCTCTGAATAACCCTATTTGCTGTAATTATTTGGTTCTTCAACTCAAGTGAAGAGCTATTTGTCAACACTTGAGAGTTCAGCACAAGTGTCAATATCTCAGAAACTGTCTCCCATGCATATAGAACGCATAGAGTACTAGTGACACCAAGCAGAACTTTCTGTGCTGAGCTCTTCACTCCTGCATGTCTGAGCACATCCTGTTCATGTGAAATGTTTTCATGCTATCAGAAATGAACTCACATGAGTGATTTTGATGTTGAGATATACAACCAAATGAGAATTGCTAGAAATATATGCTCAAGTTATGCAGTATTAGCAGTCACTGAGACACTTACCATAGCCTAGAGCACGTAGTCCAAGTGAGAGGAAGTCAAGTAAAACTGCGAGACCAATATAATGCAGCAGAGTATTGTCATCTGGTGACATTTGAATGATATCAACTTGCATTACAACTTTGAGTGATCCTTTATATCTTATTACATGCTGTGTATTCATTTCTACAATAGGTCAAAGCACCATCATCATCACAGATGTAATTTAGTCACCTGGTTACAAGTTTGGAATGTAATGGAGAACTCATACTTTAGTCACCTGGTTACAAGTTTGGAATGTAACAGAGAACTCATACTTTATAGCAATTTTTGATCATTTTTTCATTCCAGTTAAGTGTGATGCCAAATGGCATGTCAATGTGTGATTGCCATTTTGGTGTGAAGCATATAAAGTATGAGTCATTCAATGTCATTTGTCTGAACATTGTTTTCTGTATCTTATTTTGTCCACTGTCTTTCTATTCATCTTTACTTTAATGCTACATATTATTTCTGTTCTGGTTGGGTTTCATAACAAAGGAGAAAATAAGGAACAAACTTGTACCCACCTGGGCACTGACCCAGGCCACCAATCAAGGTCTGGATTGATGCAGCCCTGGTTAGATATCAAGATCAACTGTGAAAAGAAGCATCAGGAAACCGGTACACGGAGAATGTGTCGAAAATTAGAGGTAAGATCTGAAAATATGTCATGATTACCGGTGCTCGCACCATTATCAAGACTATCGGTAACTTTCTATAATAACACGGTCCCGTTTTCAAATCATCAAACATTAACGATACATTATGTCTAACTTTCGGCTAACTTACCGCAAGTATTCCTATCATTTAAGTACTCATTATCACGCTCTTTTGTATTTGCATGGGTCACTGTGAGCAGGGAGAATCTTATCTATTTGGCTTTCTATTAGATACAAGAGGCGAAGGCAAGAATCTAGGTGATATAATTGCTATTCTAAGACCCGCCAATGGAACCATTGTCATGTTCCTTGGGATCCTCGGTCCCGGCAGCAGGAGAGACAGATGGTGCAGGGGGAACAGTGGGGTCGTCATCAAGCGGTTCAGCAAAAGCATCCCAATTCACGCGCTTGATGATCTGCTCGCTAGTGAGACCGTGCTGTGCAGGAGCCTGTGAATGGCTGAAAGTAATATCAGTACGAGTCAAGATAGTAGGAGTGTGCCACGTACGAAGCTTTCAAGTATAAATCATGCATAAGCTTGTGGTAGCGCCACTTGTTGGTAGCCTCCAAGCGCTGCAAGAGCTCGATATGACCCTTCCATTCATTTTCTAATCCAATTGGTGGGAAATTGTCGTTCTGGTTGTTCTCATGATCCCTGAGTACAGCGTGGATCTAAATGAATGAGAATTAAGCAGTAGTGAAAGCAAGAAACAACTCGACAACGTACCACACAGCCGGCCATAGCTACCATCGCCTTTGGCAGTTCCAGCTCCAATGGTCTCTCCACTATTGATGACGTGAGAAGGCTACTCTTGTACTCCTGAACCAAAAGCGAGAATTTGTTATTGCCGAAGAAAGCTCCACTGATATACTTGGGAATAACATCAGCACCAAACGGGTTCCGGTAATCATACACAGGTTTCTGATTTTCATCGCACTAAAATTGCATGGTAAATTTGAAGTTAGTGACGTGAAACTGTCTTGGGAAAGCACTTACGCCTTTCTGGGGATAGATATGATCACCGTTGTCAACAAGTGCTCCAGCCTTCCGTCTACCTACATCTGAATTATCCAACTGTAAACTAGCGAGTATAGTGGCAACTTGGAGAGCTTTGAGGGGCTTGCGCTCGAGAGCGATACGTTGAGACATCTAAGTAAATAATAGTGAGTAATGAGCTCGTAGATCAGACAAATATACACACATAGCGAACAAGAGGCTTGATGTAGTGAGAATGATCTCCGTCTTCAAGCCTATGAGCGATGTCACCTTCTCCATCATATCCCAGATCTTCCACAGCCTTAAGTAGAGATGCAAGTGAAATCTGTTTCAGCCCGCTTCCTAAACCACAGATCTTCTCGTCCTTGATCAACGCAATGCATCCAAGTTTTCTACCAAGGTCCATAACTGCTTTGATGGATGTTGTTTGTCCCTTCAAAGCGAGTTTGAAGGAGCGAGTGGTCTCAGTGTGCTGTTGTAGCACGATTTCAGTCCTCGGTAGCCATACGAATTCGCACCCGGCATTTTCGTCATCATTGTCTTTCCTGGTGGTCTTTGTGCTTGTACTTGGAGTTTCATGTTTAGAAGACAGTGCGAGGTTCTTTTTGGTGACGACAGGCAGCTGGAGAGTTCAGTGAGTAGGATTATTATGAACACAAAACACACTACTCACCTCGCCCTGTAATTTTTTTGCCTTCTTTCCCGAAATTTTTGGAGTCTAGAATCAGAGACTTATGAACATCAAGATTATGCATTGTGGTCTGAAAACGAACTACAGGAGGCTCCTCGTTGTCTCCATCGTCATCAGAACAACTAGGAATCAAGTCGACATCACCAGGAATGCTTGATAACCCACCCTCACTCTCGAGAGCTGGTGCGTCAGATGTCATATCAAATTCAGTGAGGGAGGCCCGAGGTGATTGATCCTGAATATTAGATGAATTGTCGCAGTCGTCACCATCTTGTGAGTTGTTATCGTTGTCATTGTCTAGGTAGAAAAAGTTGCTGACATCTCGAAAGAGTTAGAAGTATAATGACGTACGGAGAACACGCGAGCCTTTCTTTTTTCCACTGCCAACCTTCACAGTTGCTGTTGATGTCCATGTTGGAGCCTGTGTCGCAGTCAGAATAAGTGCATGTGTCGATGCGTAGGATATATAAAACTGACCTCATCCTTGAGAAGTTTCCCAGCCTCGTGGTCTGCTTCTCGACTCTCTTCTACCTCCATGTCATCTTCTCTTTCACTTTCACTCATCTCTATTGGCGCATTTTTGGAATTGGAGGGTCTCTTGGTGGCTTGCAGGCAGTTAGGCTGTATTCATCAAAAGGTATGCAAAGATTTGCGTTTCACACCTGTGGGTTCCAGTTCCGATTCTGAGTCACTATTTATTACAGGTGCTCTTCCCTCTATTGGAGTCTCATTGAGATGTATGTCTAGAATAATAGGTATGATGCACATACTCTTTGGAAGCTTTGGCTGTGCACTAATTGCTGTCTTCTCTTTCTGAGATGCGCCTTTATTTGCCCTCATTGAATATACTTGCTTGCCCTTTTCTGTATCGACTTGAGGTGCAGCTATTCTTGGACGCTTAACAGGTGGCTTTGTAGAGTTCTTTCTCCTTGAGGATGACTGAGTCCTGGTCTCTATAACAGTGTGTTAGCTCTGTTGGTAGGGATATATGATGGCCCACGTACCAATGTCTGAGATGCCAGAGTCGTTCACTGTGCGTTTCTTTCCACCTCTTGTATCCTTCGTTGGCTGAACTGATTTCTTACTAGCTTTCTCCTTCGCACTGTGAGACGAAGGCTCCTGAGAGGCTGTCTGTGTTTGAGTTGAGGTTGGTTGTGGGTTATCGACAGCAGACTTTTTGCCTCGGCAGAGGTTGACCATATCTTTCAAGTCAGATGTAGCAGTACAGGACAAAGAAGAATGCCGTGTCACATAAGTCGGAGTAAAATTTCTGAAACACTGTCCTGGTTATCACAATAGCTTTACCAACATTACCGCTTACACAGACTCCCTGCAAAATATTCACTTTCGCTCATCACAATATGTCAAGTTCAGCTAAGTCTCCTTATGCATGCAGTGGATGTGGTTGTTGCTGGAAAAGACCCAGTGATTTAAGTCTACATTGGGTTCTTACAAAGGTTCCAGCATGCATTCAAGCAGCTGAAGCTGAGACTGCTCGTCTGCGACCTGCTCGCTCACTCCCACGTCGACCTCGGTCTTTTCTCAAACATCGGCGTACTCGCAGCCAAACACAAACTGGCACTGAGCCTGATCCATCTCCCCAACCTTTCAAAGGTGATTTCTTTGGTAATGACTATACAGAGCGGGACTTTCCAGGTTTTGAGGATACGGGTGCTGGAGATCACACTACCTCAAGTTCAGATGAAAACGAAGATCTAGATGAAGAAGAGGAGGATACCGATGGAGCACCTGAGCTGGAGCAGACCTGGGAGCCAGAGCGTCAGCAAACTTCAGTGCATCAAAATGATGAGGATATGGACTATTCAGACGACCTACCCACACCACCTCGCAGACCTCCGAATGTAGCGCTCCGTAATCTTCCTGCTCACCGTGAGGGTATTCATGCGGAGATATTTGGCGGTCAGGCTGGCGCACCTTTTCCTGACTCTACACCACATGTAGCGCATGACTCGTCAAATGGATATTGTCAATATCAATCCAATATAGAGGGAAGTGGTGAAAACAAATGGGCACCATTTCAGTCTCGGATGGATTGGGAAGTTGGGCGTTGGGCAAAAATGAGAGGGCCAGGTTCAACTGCTTTTGATGATTTACTTGCTATCAAAGGGGTGCGTACTCCAACTTTTTGTGATGCAGTTACTGATATATTATTCAGGTTTGGGAATCTTTAGGGCTTTCATACCGCAATAGTATGGAACTCAACCGGATCCTTGACCATGAACTGCCCTCTTGTCGTCCACAGTTCTTACGTGAAGAAGTCGTCATAGCAGGCCAATCCTTTGAGCTGTATTCACGAAACGTCATAGAGTGTATAAAGGCACTATATGGGAACACTGAGCATGCAAAATATCTGTGCTTTGTTCCAGAGCGTCACTATGCAGATGCCGACAAAACTGTCCGTCTCTATCATGACTTTCACACTGGAAAATGGTGGTGGAGTACACAAGTGAGTTACATATATTCTATGTCACGAGCATCTACTCATTCTTTACGATGTCCAGAAAGCTCTCGAGGCTGAAAACCCTGGTGCAACTATCATTCCGGTGATTATCTCAAGCGACAAGACGCAAATTACCTTATTTCGCAACAAATCTGCTTACCCCGTGTATCTTACTATTGGGAACCTCCCCAAGGAGATTTGTCGCAAACCATCACATCAGGGACAAATACTATTAGCCTATCTGCCTACGTCTAGGCTGGAGCACATCACAAACAAGGCTGCCCGTCGCCGTGTTACTATGAACTTGTTTCATGCTTGCATGTCACACATCCTGGCACCGTTGAAGGAGGCTGGTCTAGAGGGGATTGTAATGCAGAGTGGAGATGGTGTGAAACGTCGCTGCCATCCTATCCTTGCATCGTATGTGGGTGATTATCCTGAGCAGATTCTAGTGACCACTTGCTACTATGGTGATTGTCCATGTTGTGGTGCTATGAGAGACGAGCTAGGGAACTTTCCGTGTACCCATGGCTATCGCGCTATGGACACTGCAGTTGCTGCTGCCAAGATGATTGGAACGGATGGATGGACCGACGCTTGCCTTGATGCCAATATCAAGCCTGTCCAGCACCCTTTCTGGGAAGACCTTCCATACTGCGACATTTTCCGTTCAATAACACCAGATATACTTCATCAGCTCTATCAGGGAGTTATGAAGCACCTCATCAAGTGGCTGACAATCATTTGTGGAGCTGATGAGATTGACGCTAGGGTTCGTCGTTTACCTCCCAGTCATGGTATTCGGATATTCCACAAGGGTATATCATCATTATCCCGTGTCAGTGGTGCTGAGCACAAGCAAATGTGCTCTTTCCTACTCTCCCTCATCACGGACATCCCTTCTTTGACATTACACCAGTCGGGCATGCTGTTAACAGCAACACGGGCACTCCTCGATTTCTTGTATCTTGCCTGCTACCCAATACATACAGATGAAACTTTGGACTCGCTAGATGATGCTCTCATGACATTTCATACTCATAAGCAAATCTTCGTTCAGCTTGGTGCCCGTGAGCACTTCAACCTCCCCAAACTCCACTTCCTTTGTCATTACTCTCGCGCCATCAAGCTATATGGCACTACTGACAATTATAACACCGAAACAACAGAGCGGCTCCATATAGACTTTGCCAAGGATGCTTACCGAGCTTCTAATCACAAGGACGAGTATGCACAAATGACCCGATGGTTGGAGCGACGTGAAAAAGTCATGTATCATGCCCTGTATATTGACTGGAGATCATCGACATCAACAACTCTCAGTACTCCCACGTCCACTCAGTCTCCCCCATTGCCTCCCGGCCTACGTCTCGACTTTCCAGGCTCCAAGCGTACACTCACAGACATCAAATGTCTGTACGAGAAGAAGCTTACAACATATCCGACTGTTAGATTTGTATCATTCGCCAAACTCGAAGACTGCAGTACCCGTGGTTATCATGCATCTTCATTCACTACTGCTCTTGCCCGTTTCATTGTTCAGTACCGTGCCCCCAATCTCAACTCCCGTGAGGTTGAAGAATATGCTCGGATCATCGTGTTTCCATTTCGTTCAGTACCGGTTTGGCATAAAATCAAGTTTGTCAACAAGGATTTGTATGGGAAGGAAACCTTGGATACAGTTTCAGCACATCCGAGACGCTTCAATGCTGATGATCAAGTCACACAATCCTCTCAGTTTGACCCAGTACTTGTTAGAGCGAAGGATTCCTCAGGGTCGGATGCAGATGAGACTTGGGTCACAGGTGCGTGTATGCAGCCCTTTCTTGCACTCGGCATGGACTTAGACTTTCATTACATGTAGATATGCGGGTTGCACGAGTCCGTGTCATTTTTTCTATACCTGACAAGAAGTTGAACACCCTTTTCCCTCCAAACATCACTCCCCCTGAACATTTGGCATACGTAGAGTGGTACACAAAATTCATGGCAAATCAACACGATAGACACTCTAGGCTCTATCGCATCAAGCCACAAAGGTCCTCTGATGGAACAGTAGCAGCGTCTGTCATTCCGGTCAGCGTCATCGAGCGAGGTATACATTTGTTTCCAAAATGGGGCGGTTCAGTATCTTCCGAGTGGACTTGTGAGTCTGTTCTGGATGACTGCTCGTCCTTTTTCGTTAGCCCTTTCAAGGATAGTCATACATATATTAATATTGGATAATGTAGTAAATATTACATCTATGGTTTGATAGTTTCATGAAATTTGAACTATATCCGAAGGTCATGTCGTCCGAGTTGATAATTAGATGGAATAATCAATGAATACGTGAAGTTGCGGTGTTATCAAAAATTTCGGATAATGTATCGTCTCATTCTCCGTGTACCGGTTTCCTGATGAGAGTAATTGTTCTGAGTGGTATTCATCATAGAGATATGATTGCTAGATCAGTTGTTGATGCCAGTGAAACATCTAATAACTGTAATGGCAACAAGATTTCAAGTCAAGAATTAATGATGGAGATGCCAACTGTCAAAAATAATGTAATAGATACCATGGAAATCGACACTACATAACATGGGCAACCTATAAAATGTTGATGGTGTTGAACTAAGCATAGTGTTGCTACAGCTGTGCAGCACACATGACCAGAACCTGTTGCTGCTACTCCACAGTTGAGCCCATAGTGGATCAAGTTGCCTTGGGGCAGTAACTGAATAGGCTATCAGCCTGGCCTTTTAGCCTAGTTGACTGCAACAGATGGAAATTGTATGGTAGGGACTTGATCAATGCAAAGTATTTATTATTATGACAGATGGATACAAAGAGGACTGGTACATATAAGGGTAAATATAGAAGCTGGAGAAAATCCTGTAACAAGTATATCTCAATCTTCACAGACAACAGAGTGTACCACATTGCTCTGTTGACTGTTGGAAGACGAAGAGGTATTTCCTTCTACAAACTCCATTGTTGGAAGGGCAGAGGTGAAAACTTGCCCTGATGAGTGAGGAAGTCCTGAAACAGTCTCTTCTACAATAGATCTCCTCAGTCTGATAATAACAATAACTGCAAGAGGATATGCAGCCTAGACAGTCAAGACATTAGCTATATATTAYTTCATATTAARATGATTAGGACTTACTGGTGCAAAGTCAGCTATYACTTTTGCARYCATTTTTAGGACAAGAACAACAGCACTACTTTGTTCTGGTGCAGGCAGTTGAAACAATATGATGAGTACTGATAAGTATGCCAACTAATATTGATGTTAAATTAGACACTCAATCAAGTAGTCTTAGCATTGGGCACACCTGGAGAAACCCATATATAGACCCTGACTCTACAATGAGTGCAAGCATTCTTTGAACATCAGTCTTCTTTCTAGCTCCTCCTACAAATTTCCGGTGCAACCTGGGTCAATTCAAGTTAATAAAAAAACACAAGAGAATTAAACATCAGATACAGACCAAGCTTTTCTGAACACAAGGGCAGTACCCACTGTGTTGACAACAAAACTACTCAAACATCCAACCAAATCAAACATTACAGTTACTCCTTCAATGAGATAGGCCAGATTTAGTGCTAATATTATAATAAATCAGAGCTCAGATCATACTCTACTATTCAAAAAAGATCACATACCTATACTGGTTAGCATAGCAAGAATGAGACATGACTTCACAAGTTGACTATCTGGCCACATCACCCAGGCTCTCCAGACAACTGTTACATCACCAATAAGTACCTGGATATAATATACTTTAGAAAATGCCAAAATCAAGAGTAAGATGAAACATACAATTATCCTGAGTGGTGCATCTTCAAGAAGAGATAGTGACATGGACCCAGTAAGCTTACTTGCTATCTCAATCCGATTTGACAAAGAAAGTGCCATTGAAGAGTTATTTGTCAACACTTTACTCAATGTCATGACAGAGAGCCATATCTCAGTGACAATATCCAGTGTACACAGAATACACAAGACATTTGCCAAGCCCAACATGGTCTTTTGTGCTGTGGTTTTCACACCATGAACTCTGAACAAATGAAAGTAAGAATAAAATATCACTTTGTGGTTGAGAATACACTCACAGCAAAAGTCTTGATGCTAGGATATAGAGCCATACAAAGGATGCTAGAAAAGTATGGATTAGTCTGGGTGTTTAAGTATGATTCAGATTGATTACCATAGCCGAATGCATATAATCCAACAGACATCAGGTTAAACATAACTGTAACCCCAAACTTCTGAAGCAGGACATCTTCCTCTGGTGTCATCTTGAGTCGCAGATCAAGTAGTTTTAATCTAGAGAGTTGGGCGATGTCAATGAGGTTTACATCTCGGATGCATGCAGACTATTTATCTCCCCACAAGCCATATAAAAAACCATAGTTTGACGAAGAGTCATGAGGCTGAGTCTTCTAGTCTTTCTGTCAGTTTAAACTTTGTCTTTACATAGCTTACATTCTATGAAAATTTTGACTGTCATATTAGATACTCACACTGACTTCTTTCCCTCCGTCGATCCTATTCAAATCCACGGATTTTACTTGTCGGGCACGCCGGCACATGCTATGGCTTAACATTGATCAAGATCATTGAGTCATCGCGACGTGGAAATGGAGCGTGAGATGAAAAGTAATATGAAGATGACAGCGACAGCTGTGTTGTTCGTAAACAATAATAAGTACAGGAATGTAGCTGTGAATCAACACATACACACATTAACAATCCATCAATTCAATTCTCATCCTGGAGCTTTCTATATCCCGTCACAAACAACAGAAGAATCAAAGATTTCCACGATGACTGTCAGTCTGCTGCCTGAGAGGGATTCTGCTTCGATTTGTGCTGTTCAGATTCCTCAAAGGCGAGTCATGAGTAATATCAATACAAAGTACATCACATCGGGAGAAGAAACAGGGTTTGGGGTTTGATGTTTTCTGTCACGAATAACGACGTTATGAATGCCATCGTACCTTACCGCCCCTCGTCTCAAACCCTCGTCTGCGCAGTAACCTCCTCACTCATCCAAAACCTACACCTCTCGATCTCATCCTCCGACACACTCTGCACCACGCTCCGCGTCCTATCACTCCCATCTTCCCCGCGTTGGATAAGTAGGCGTCGTGTACTTCCATTTCCATTCGCATTCACGCTAGCACTAGTAGTTAATGGATCCCAAACGGGTGACGTGGGTAATTTCAATGAGGAGGGGTTACCAGAAGTACCGAATGAACTCCAGTAGGCTATAGCTTCTTTTGATAGTGTTGATTCGCTCTGGGGGGGAGTTGAGTTAGATCATGATTACTTATTGGTGAGATTTGGAATGGAAAAGGGCGGGAGAGGGGAGGAACGTTAACGTACGGAGTTAAACGGCGTGAAGGTGTTCCCTGCATTTGGGATCGTACTATCAGAAAAGAACGGACATTCAACGACGGAGTCCAAGTCAGCTGTCGTATAAGTATAAACTCTTACTTTGTACCTATCGCAAAGGAAAACATACAATAATAAGCCAACCATCATCATCTCACGAACATACAACATACATACCGTCAAAGAGGAAATACAAATCACTCGTATGCATCGCTCCTAGGTACGGATGGACATTATATAGAACTGGATCGGGAGCGTTCCATCTGTTATGTTGCCCATGTTACCCGTCAGTCGTGTCATAAAGAAGAATTGGGTGCAGGGGGTGTAGGAATAAGGAATAACGGAATGGAGACTTACGCGTAAGAAAATACGTTCTCGGGATTAACACCCCTTGATAGGAGTGCTTCGGCGAGGAATAAGTCCCTGGCGAATATGCGAATAAGTACTAGGTAAATGAGCGGGGAAGGGAAGGTAAGTATTCTACTCACATACACGTAAACACAACCTGCCCAGCCATATTCCAAGCCCTATCCCACTCCGTCTTAAACGGCGTCTCCTTCTCCGCACTCGAAAGCGGATACATTCCCACCGCCTTCCTCCGCGTCGCATTATCAACCCTCGGCCACCTCTCAAAAACAATCCTCTCCACATCCTCCTCACTAACAAACTCATCAGGAGACCCACCAGCAAAGGTCTTTCCGTCACCTGTACAATGACCTCCTATGAATTCTACGGGTGTGAAGTTTCCGGAGCGGATTAATGCGGAGGGAAGGGAAGGGAGGAAGGAGGTGGGTCCAGGGTCTTCGACTACTGGGGAGAACTTCCCGCTTGGGGTACGGTTTATGGCGCTTACTATGGCTCCTGTAGGGAAGGAATAAACGGTGGGTGGTAAGAGTAAGTGGGAGGAATAAAGGGAAAAGGGGTGTACCGATTGAAGCGTTACGCATACAAGGGAGTGTATCAGGACTTGATAATGGGCATCCTACGAAACCTACAGCGTTCGCTTGAAATCGAGGTAATTAACATCAATTACCCTTATATGTACATACCATTGACCAAAAAAAACTCACCAAAAGTCTCCTCAATCTCCTCATCAACCAACGTAGGCCCAAACCCCACACTCTGCACCACCGCTCTCCCAAACGGCGTCTCTTTCCCCCCACCCCCMCCAAMAGCAACACCCTGCAYAACAMCGCTAGCTCCCCCCGCACTCTCCCCATAAATCGTAACATCATCTTTATCACCCCCAAAACTCCCTATATGTCTCTGTACCCACTCCAACGCCGCGCGCTGATCGAGGAGACCTACGTTGAGGTCCAAATCCGTGGTAAAGTTCTCTGGAGATGAAAGGAGTGTTGGACCGCCGAGGAAACCTAGCATTGTTAATCTGTAGGCGATTGATACGCCGATTATACCCGTTGGGTGTTGGGAGACCCAGTCGTAGAGTGGGAAACCTTCGGGTGACTAAAATAACAATAGCCGTCGAGTCAATATCGATATGTATCGAAAAAAGAAGGGAACTTACACCGGCATAAAACCCCCCACCATGAATATAAACAACAACAGGTAACCCCTTCCCCTCCTCGTCCGAGTCCTTCCCAACAACACCACTAGGCACCCAAACATTAACCCTCAAACAATCCTCCTCCCCAACCCCAACCTGCGCAGGATACTGTACACACGGAGGCCCCCAACTCCTCGCATCAACAACCTTTAACCTCCCCTCATCCTCCCCTTCCGGAAGGGGTGTCTCATCAAGCATCCTCGGCGCCCTCCACCTCAAGTCACCCAACGGGGGCTGAGCATACGGAATTCCACCGTAGAATGTTACGTTTCCGTTAGCTTCACCGGTGGGCGTTGTGGTGTTTCCTGCGTAGGCTGCGTAGCCGAGAGAGATGACGGGTCCGAGGGGGGAGGTTAGGTTTGTTGGGGTTGCGGTTATGTGCGCTGGTTGGGTGAGGAAGATGGAGAGGAGAAGAAGGGGAACTTGGAGGAGGAAGGAGGTGTCGAGAGGGGTTTTCATCGTTGTCAACTGCCGGACGTCGATATTTCTTTCCTTCTTCCTTTCTTTTGCCTTAAGTTTTTCTGTTCTCCCCTTCATTTAAAGTACGTTCTACATTATGTATAAAAACGAATTCAAAAGGGTCACCAGTCAATACAATGTGACCCCTAGAAGACTCTGACATACCTCCTCTCTCCCCCTCGGGCCGCCAACTGTTACTGAGTCAGAATATCCCAACTTCTCAAGCAGTGTCTCGTGATAGTGAATCGTGATTCGTGACAGCACCACCATACCAGCCTTCGATCTTGAACTCTTCAATTCATCGTGGGTCAACTCGATGCTACTTAGAAGCCGAGGAACGTTGGAGGAACGTACCGTACCGTA
>RCHF01000075.1:0-30282 GCA_003987895.1 Neonothopanus nambi
CTAATGGGCAAACCGTACGATGGGAGTTCGTATCATCACGTACGAGTTGCTCTGAGGAAAGGTGAGCGGAAGATGGCATCAGAATATTTGTTAGCATATATGAAAGAATACATGCAGTGACCAATCCTCAGATGTACCAAAGTACCAGCGTCCTTCAATAAATTACCTACATTAAAAAGCAGAAAAAAGTCCTGGAGTCTCGTGTCAGAAAAAAAAACAAAGGGGCTAATTTGAGGATGTAGTAGACAAGACAGAACGAGCAAATGTCCTCCGTATCCTCTCAATAGGAGAAGCGCCTTCGGCTGGAAGGCTATTCCTACGATCAAGAGAGTACTTCCTACACTCATCAGAATGCAGAAAATCCAACGCTGAAGCAGTCATCGGAAGTGGTGGTAAATCTTTGTCCCAGTAAGATCTTCGTGAGCCTTGTCTCGGTAACGTCATGTGTTTCCTCTGAGTACGCTCAGTCTTCGTGCGATGCACATTGACGTCAACCTCAGCCTCAGGAGCATCGCCAGAGCGCTTCGGATCAAGCGAACCACAGCCAGCGTGATCCTCTTCATCCTCGCTCTTGACACTTTCAAAGATGTCGTTCCGCCATCCCGGAAGCGGACTCACATTTCTGGCATGCTGCCTTGCCAGCTCTGCGAGCCTCACCTCAATACGAGCGACGGCTTTGTCCAAAGTCGTAGAACATGCATCATGTCGTAGCAGATACAGCCTACCCGCGTAGGCAGGTGAGGATGCTCCATCAATTGAAATAAGCGCTTCGCGGAGCTCCTGGAAGATCTTTTGAATGCAACGAGCTAGCGATTTACTCCTGGAAAATTTGCACATCATGTCGTATTGCGATGCTACGTCTGCTGGTAGCAAGACCTATTAATTTGGAGAAGAAGTTAGTGATAACAAAGGACGTACGAAGCGACGAACTCACCCAAGTGTCATTATCCATCCGCAGCCATCTCCGCCAGTATTGATCAACTTGTGAGAGTTTGCCGACCGCAGATGGCATTGAGTGAAGGTCCTCCAGCAGAGCGTATTCTGCCTTGTCCTGCGGTCTCCCAACTATTTTGTCGATGTTGCGGCATTGAAACCCAAAGGGAAGAGCGAATCGGCATGCAGAGGAACTGATACCTCTGACAGGATGATCTAGCTTCGACCTCATACACAACTCATTGAAGCGCTCTCGTGCATCATTGAATTTCTGAACATGACTCCGACACGTAGCTCTCCGTAATTCGTTTTCTTCGAGCATCAGAAAGGCAGAATACTGAACTCCAACACTAGGAGGAAGTAGGATCTGCACACCCATACCAATAAGCGTGAAACAACGAGAATGTAACATGTAATGTTAAATGCTCACCTGCACGTCTTCCGCACACTGATACCATCTCCATCCAAGCGAATCGGGATCACCCAATTGACCAACTGGTAGCTTGTGCGGCGCACGACCAAGAATGATTTCCTCCTCGAAAGACCGCCTTCGAGATTCCTGTACACCCTTTGCCTCGGCAGTTTGTTGTGCGAGAGCACGTTTATAGCCATACGGACTCTTTCCAGCGGGTACTCGCCGAATGTCATCCCTATGTAGGCTTTGAAAGAATTCGAAAACAGGGTCTCTCAGCGCTGACTGGCAATCGACCAGCTCAGTTTCACACCACTTCTTGTATTTCCTAACTTCTAGGGCAGTAAGTTGAATCTTCAAATTGCGCATTTGAGTGAAGTATCTTGAGGAAGATACAGCTTCTTCGTACCTTGCATTCATCTTTAACCTCGCCACACTGTAACCACCTGCGACCTCGATGATCAGGCTCACTGAGCTGGCCTATCGCTGTACCATTGAGCATGTTGGGCATTGGGTGAAGAGTAATATGGCGCCACTTCAATGAACCGCCTTATATAGGTGGATACATCATGAATCATGATACGTAAAGAACATGTTGTGTCGGTTTCATGGTGTTGACCTGGTGACTCTGTACTCTCTTCCTGCCACGCTTATACAGGCGCCCTTTCGTCCAGAAGCTCAGTATGAACACCATTTGTGTAATTTCGATAAAAACTGCTGTACAGGTTCATGAAGAAGATGAGCAGAAGACGATTGCAAAGCACTGCCAGACCCATGAGTCATCGTCAACGTTGCTATGTACACGTGCTATACATGTGACTTATAAATCGCGTGTTCCAACTTCCCTGCTGCCGCCACTGGTGACGAGTGGCGAGTCCCAGTGAGTCCCTCCCAAACTACTACTAATTTTCCTTTCTCCTGTACTTCTTTTGGAGGATTCGGAAATTTATTACATGTCTGCTTACGTCGGAAGCTTCAGTGAACCGTAAATATAGGCTCTTAACAGATATAATGTTCACTAGCCGCCTGCAGGCCGAGCAGATTGAAAGGCGCTGCGGGGCACCGCTTTGACACCGCGTCATTGTCGAGGACACATCCAGATTAATGCCTGGCTCGTGAGGTCTACTAACAGGATCTGCATATTGGAGCGTACTTGGCTATGTTAAGAATGCGATAAGCATGTGTGAGCTCCAAGAGAACATGAAGACACTGCGTGTTGGTATTGTTTAACTTGATATCTCGGACAGGCCGATATCAAGGTGTCGATTGCACTCGCACACAAAAGTAATACGCAGCCACAACGTCAACTAATTAATATTACCCAGATATCTACGTCTGTCCTAAACTCCATGGAACCTACATAATAATATATTGATCAAGAGAATAACCACCCATGCTGATACTTATATCGAAGCCTACAACGATTGTAGTTGACCAAGTTCAGCGGCTCATCAACTAAGTTCAACCATCAGCGCAAGTGAAAAGTCAAAGCTGGACCTTCCTATCCCGAGTCACCAAATCGTATCCACTGCCTATGCAGCTGGCTAACCATCAACATCCCGAGGTCCGTCACTCAAGCCTCCTATCAACTTTCCTCCGTCTCCAAAGCTACATCAGAATCAACATCCGCATTGTTATCTTCCGACTTCTCTCTTGTTGTCTTAGCCTTCGCCCGTCCACCCCGACCTTTCGTTCTACCCGGTTTCCTCGGAGCACTGACAGGCTTATCATCGTCGTCGTCATCGTTGACTACAGATGCAGACGAGACACGACCCTTTCCCCTCCTACTACCCCTCCCGCCCCTCGAGCCTCGCCCTCCTCTCCTCACCGACCCACCACGAGTAGGTTTAGTCGTACTCGCGGGAGGTTCGTCCTCCCGACTCTCGCGATCACGATCGACATCGTTTTCGCCATCATAAAACTCGTTCCGAGCGACTGTGTGGTCACTCGGCCTCTGCTCACCAGCAGTAGCAGTACTGGCCTCTTCCTCCACCTCTTCCACCGTTCTCTCCTCGTCACGAAGGAATCCCTGTATGTCAGGAGGTATCTCTTGCATCGCAACGCTAGGCGCACCCTGGAGATACCGAAGTTTATTCCGGATGTTTATCGTGATCTTCTGTAGCGAGGCGGCAGTGTTTTGATTGTCTACTAGGCCCGTGAGAGGGGGGTGTAGCTTCCAGTTTGAATCGGCAAAGAAAGAATCGTAGACCGTCCTCGGTAGTTCATTCGGGATGGAAGCGCCGACAAGGACAGATGTCTCGTATGTCCAACATCGACATACGTTTCGTAATGTATATCCACCTCCACCGACCACAAGCAGAGGCACATTGAATTTACGCACAAAGTTCACGCATTCGCCGTGTGCTGCTATGGAGAGGTTGAACGCACCCAGTCGATCGCAACCTAGTGAATCTGCGCCGCATTGTAATACTATAGCTGAAGGTCGAAACGCTGAAACAGTGTCCTCGATGACGGTTTTAAAGATCGTCAGGTACATATCATCGTCAATGCCGTCGAGTAGAGGAACGTTGAGAGCAAAATGCTTTCCTGGTCCATTGCCGTTGTCGTCGAGCTTGCCTGTGCCGGGGAAGAAGTCCCCCGTGTATTTGTGGAATGAGACAGTCATTACACGATTGGATTGGTAGAAAGCGAGCTCGACACCGTCTCCGTGGTGTATGTCGATGTCAATATAGAGAACTCTCGGGTGGTACCTGGATATAAGAACTAAATGGATGATTGCATCAACGAGGACAGATAACACTACCTTAGTAGTTCTAATATTGCCAAAACAATGTCGTTTACATAGCAGAACCCACTTGGTTCACCCCGCTTAGCGTGATGAAGCCCACCGGACCAGTTGATTGCGATATCAGTAGTTCCTGCACATAGCTTACGTGCACCGGCTAAGGACGCACCAGCGTACATCCTGCAAAAATCGTACAAATCAGCGAAGATTGGACAATCTTCTCCACAGTTGAAGTTTTCGATCAGGTGTCTCATTTCGTTCTGATTCGCTGGTGTAACTCTTTTGAACGGGTCAGCTGTTTAGATCGTACCCAGATTGAATGAAGCTTACTTTGCTAGAAAGTCGAGGTAATCAGAGTCATGGTATACCTCGAGCTCTGCTCTAGTAGCAGAGCGAACATCGTATATATTGTGTATCTGCTTGTCAAGGCCGTACCCCATTACAAGTGCATTTGTTAAGGTCAATCTGGCAGGTTTCATGGGATGACGTTCCTAGATAGTAGTGATACATATGTGGATCCTTTTGAAGCAACAGGAACTTACCCCATAGTGGTGCGCCCCGACGCCCTTCGGAAAGTAATAGGAAACGATCGGACGGGAGTGCGGCTGCTCAAGAAACCAAATCAGCTAGGTGGTCCCTGATATACTGAGAAAAGCCTTGCATTTATGAATTCAGTGATAGGTTGCGCTGTCCCATGAGATCCTCTATCGAGGAAATACTGGGAAGTGGAAAAGGTGGGTGAATCCAGTGCTGTTCGAGACATGCTGTAGGCGATGAAAATATGATACAGCTGAAGGGCGGCCTAGCAATAAGTTTCAATATTTGCAGGTGCAGGTCTCCAAAGAAGCAGTTGCAAGTAAGAAATACTATGAGACAGAGGAAATCTAAAGAGGATGCTGCACTAGCATGAGAGAAGTTGTTTTTTATTAACTTGCACTCGGCCACAGTCGCGTCGTCGGAGTTGTAATTTTTGATCTCAGATATGCGTGCCGCTTATGCCATTGTGAAACGGTCTCACTTGAACTACCACCATCAACCGCACCATCTGCGCTCAAGAGCTTCATTGTCGATGTTCTGATTCTTCGGCGCGATAGCAATTTGCTCTATGCGATATCTTCTATACGCTCTTCTGTGTCTTGGTGCAGCTGTGGTATCTGCTCTTGCATCCGCTGGGGACCGGTCGAACGAATTCCAGCAATGTGTTCAGCGATGCAATACTGCAGAATGCGAGGGCCCTCAAACACCTGTTCTTCCGCTCATGCTACAGCTTACCAGATGGACGTGCTCCGATAACTGCATATACATGTGTACACACGAAATAACGTCGAGAAATGTCGCTCTTGGTAGTCCAGTCCTTCAGTATTACGGGAAATGGCCATTCTGGCGCTTCGCTGGCATGCAAGAACCGGCGTCCGTGACATTTTCACTTTTAAATCTCTGGGCTCATATGCGGGGATTGCTCAAGATCTTCAGGGAGATTCCGAACAATCATCCTATGAAGCTGTACTACCTGCTGTGGTCAATCGTCAGCATGAACACATGGGTCTGGTCATCCATTTTTCACACACGAGGTACATCTGGTTCAAGTCCCAGTCCAGAGAAAACTTTCATTAGGCTAACGTGTACTCAGATACGCCTTTCACCGAGAGATTGGATTACTTCTCAGCTGCTTTGACCATTTTGACAGCGTTGTATTTTACTGTCATTCGTCTTTTTCACCTCTACCTTCCCCCTCGATCTCGGAGCAGCCTCACTTTATCGACACCAGCGCGTCAATCTCGGGATGATGCTGCGCTCAGATTGTGGTCTGCTGCATGCTTGCTCGCGTATTTTGGCCATGTAACCTATCTTACCTCGACGCCAAGATTCGATTATTCCTATAATGTCATCTTCAACTTGGCTATCGGCCTTACACATAACTTGCTTTGGCTTTTATACTCCCTACCTGCTTCAATCTCTGTGCTATGCCGATTCCCTAATAGGCCGAAGCGATATCGGCCTCCTTTCGTCTATAAAGCAGCTGTGCTTGTGGTACTCATGACTGCCGCCATGTCTCTCGAATTATTGGACTTTCCTGCCATAGGCAGAGTCATCGATGCACATAGTCTCTGGCACCTTGGCACCGTCCCAATTGCCGTTCTGTGGTATCGGTTTTTGATCGAAGACGCTAACGACGAGAGTTGGAAGGAGCATAGGACGTGATCATTGGCATTGGCAAACTGATCAGTACAAGCGTATTCCACTTAGTAACTTTTGTACAGTACGATTACGACTACACTATAAAGTACACGGTCAATCCGAAACTGGTACTTGCTAGCCTACTGACATGAAAAGAAAAGCCTACGGTGACGGTCATAAGAAACTCATAAGTGGCGTCGTGATAAGCATCAGCGAAGTTACGTGACGATAGGCTGCCGCGTCCTTCAAGCTTCAATCTGGCTTCAACCCTCTTTGACCTCGTCCATCACGATGGACCCAGAGAAACAACAGCTTTCGAAGGGTTCTACCCCTTCGAATAGTACTCGACCTGAGTCAGGTAGAAAGGCTCGTCTCATACGCCTTGCCTGTCACTTCATTGGCATTTGCGGCTTGTATGCTGCGTATCGCGCTTGGCAACCGTCGAACAGGTACGATAATGCCCTTGGATGGCATGGAATGGGAGAAGAGGCGACTCACTGGGAACATGTAACGAAAGTATCAATGTCGACGAAGGAGAAAGAGGATCTTTTCCTGTGAGTTTCTGTTCGTCCTGGCTCACCAACAGATATATTCACAGCCTTCTCAGCTCTATCCCAAACGGCGAAAGTGCTGCAGCAGCGGCCAGAGAATACTCAACTCACCCCCATCTCGCCGGTTCGCTGGAAGACTATCATGACGCTCGCTCTATACTAGAGCTCTTCCAAACGGAACTTGGTATAACACCTCCAAGCTCTGATCCAATTTTCCCTGCAGGGACACCTAAATCTCGCGCATCAACCATCGCTTTGACTTCGCGGTTAGGCCCTCGGAAGCCTACAGCATGGATCGATGTTTATTATCCCGAGATGGACACGCCGCTTGACAGGACGCTGGATATACTGGACGAACACGGAAGTTCTGTTTGGAGTGCGGATTTGGCGGAAGATGGGGATGAGTTGGACGAGGATGCACATAAGTACAGGGATTATATTCCTGCGTGGCATGGGTTCAGTGGAGATGGCGAGGCTGAGGGACAGGTGAGATTACTTTTTCTTTTGTGTCTCGATACATTTGCTGATGGTTTTATAGCTTGTCTATGCTAACTATGGAGAGTACGATGACTACGAGGAGATTCTCTCCTCTGGGCAGAATCTTACGGGGAAGATAGTCATCGTTCGATATGGTGGGATTTACCGTGGCTCCAAGGCATGTTTTCCGCACTCTTTTTGCTAGTTCATCATTTAGGACTGACAATGTCTTCATTCATAGATTGAACGTGCAGAAGAGCTCGGCGCAGCCGGAGTTATCATCTACACTGACCCACGAGACGATGGCTACGTGACTGTATCAAATGGCTTCGCTCCATATCCCCAAGGTCCCGCCAGAAATCCTACCTCGGTAGAACGCGGTACTGTGATGTTACTGTCATACCCCGGAGACCCAACCACACCTGGATATCCTGCTTACGAAAATGCCAAACGAGAGGAGCCTACTAATCGTCCTACGATTCCTAGTCTTCCTATCTCTTGGAGTAACGCTCAACAGCTTTTGGAAGAGATTGGGAAGGTGTATGTTGAAGAAGGAGGTGATGGAAAGAAGAAGCTTAGCGGTCAAGCTAGTGAGAAGAAGGTTAGGATTGTCAATCACGGTGAGTAACACTTCGATTTATTATCGTCTTTCCAATTTTAACCTGCACCTCTAGTCGACTCAAAGATTACACCTATCTGGAACACCATGGCGGCTATCCCCGGGCACATCCGCAATGAAGTAGTCATCGTAGGGTGTCATCGAGATGGTATGTCCACCTGCCACAAAACTTTTTCGGTCTCACCGGCTTGTGACTCTTTTTCTCTAAAGCCTGGGTCCTCGGTGCTGCCGATCCTGTCAGTGGCACAGTCTCATTACACGAAATTGTACGCGGCTTTGGTGAACTCCTCCGCCAAGGCTGGCAACCACTCCGTACGATCATCATTGCCAGTTGGGATGCAGAAGAGGTACATATATTTACCATATTTTTGTCTAGTCTCTTCCCTTCTTGCTATGTTCTTGTTTATTTCTTTTTTTCTGATCTTCTCCCTCTTCCAGCATGGACTAATTGGAAGCACCGAATATGGCGAAGACTTCGCTGAATGGATCTCCGAGCACGTCGTCGCATATCTAAACGTAGACGTCTCAACCTTTGGCTCTCAGTGGGATGTCAGCGGTTCTCCATCACTTGCGCATTTGATCAAGAAGACGGCATTGGATATACCTCACCCACTTGATCCAAGTCGCACGCTCTGGGATGCGCGAGAGGACGAGGGACCATTCAAAGCGCCATTCCTAGGTCCGGTCGCTAATAATAGCGCTGTGGCTGATACAGAATGCTTGGAGAGGTATGAAGTGAAGAAGAAGGAGAAGGAGGCGCTTGAGACGGGGGTTTGGCCACTTGGAAGTGGAAGCGATTTTACGGTGTTTTTGCAGAGGCTTGGAGTTGCTAGTGCTGATCAAGGATTCATCGGAACACCGCATGATGCGCCGTACCACTATCACTCGATTTATGATAGTCTGAGGTGGATGCAGGTGTATGCTGACCCTGGATTCCTGAGACATGTATGTTGCTCAGTTTTGTGACTCGTGCATCGCTGACGGAGTTGAATATCTCATTAGGTCGCTGTTGCTAAACATCTTGGACTGCTGGCCCTTCGTATCACTGACTCGATCATCCTACCCCTTAATACGACACAATACTCCATTGAACTCGATAGCTATTTGGATAAGTGGGTGCTTTCTCCTCTCTTTCTTAAAATGATCCATTCGTATTCATCTATATCTCAGGGTGGAAAGCCTCGTCCCCAACATGGCTGACTCAGAATCAGGTTCATTCTTCGTGGACTTCAGCCCCCTTCGCAAGTCAATCGGTAGTCTTCAGAAGGTCAGCAAGGAGCTGGATATTGAGAAAGTCGAAGCGGAGGAGCACTTCAAGGAGCTTCTGAGCAAGATGCCTTCTTTCCCAAGCCCGAGAGGTTACGGACATCTTGGTCATGGATATTGCCACCGTCCAGGTGCATTTGCCCGTCGCGTAGCTGATTGGATTARGGGTGTATTCGGTGTCCCTCCCCCTCCCCCTCCACCACCACCACCACCTCATCGCACAGCCGATCGGATTAAGGGTGTATTTGGTGCCCCTCCCCCTCCCCTTCCCCCTCCACCACCCCATCGTATAGCCGATTGGATTAAGGGTGTATTCGGTGTCCCTCCCCCTCCCCCACCACTACCCCATCATCATCACCATGCTCATCCTCATCATACTCAGCGCTCATGGGAAGACTACCTTTCTGCGGACTGGGAGAACATGGATATAAAGTCCACCGCTGCATGGCTCGAACATCGTCTTCGAAGGGAGGCAGAGGCCACACCGGGTGGTGTCTTACCAGAAATTCCGCCAATTTTCGAATTCTTGAAGGCTGCGAAGAGGGTTTCCAGGGTGAACATGAAACTTACGTCTTATGAGAAAGGGTTCCTTTCGGAGGAGGGGATTAAGGATAGGGAGTGGTATAAGCATTTGGGAGTTGCGCCTGGAAAGTATTTGGGTGAGTTAGGGGTCTTACCGACTCTTCAATTTTTTTAATTTTCCTTCCCTTTCCCCTTCCATTTCTTTCTTCGGTAGTGAGAAGATTGAGTACTAAGTGCTGCCTAATTTATTTACAGGATATGAGGGAACGACTTTCCCTGCACTCACAGAAGCTGTCACCATGGAGAAAAGTCCTGCAGCTGCTGAAAGGGAAAGCTCGAGGCTTGTCCAGCTTTTGGATAAGTTAGCTGAAGATTTGAGACCTTGAGGAGTGATATCATGGTGCAGAATTTGAACGAATTACATTGGTGAGCTATATGAACAAGTTTGGGGTTCCCAATGCTTATCGAAAGTTACACAGTGTACAGTAGTAGCGGATCTGAATAAGGATATTTATGTTTGGATTGTGTATTTGCCTTTAACTTGGGTCGTTCTTCCGGACCCTATACCTATTCTACATGAAAGAGCTTCCTGATGAACTGGGTATTTATAGCCACAGTTGAAATGTGTTAGACTCAATTTCCAGCGAACATTGACCCAAGCCCAATGGTGTTCCGGTTATTTAATCCATAATTTGACGGACTTATGATTGGCTCTACATCTCCGACAATATCCACCTCTGGACCCGGGATCCATCAGTCGACCGTGAGACCAAGGATGCGCCGAATGACCGATGTTGATGCTCCGTCGCTCGTCTGACAGGTAAATGATTGAGCACTCCTTGCTTGCGCTCCCTGAGAGACAGCTCCGTTGACGACCTTCGCCCGGCTTGGCCGACTTGAGGAACAAATATTGATCGCCAAGAGCAGCTGTTTTTGCTTGCAAGTTTTCTCCCCGTTTGGTGGACGTTCCATCCCTCACGCCGGATGGACTGGCACGAACTTCAGAGGAATGAATGGGAATTGTAGACGTCCAGGTCTTGCGGCCGATGAGTGTGAACGAGGACCTCTCATGACACTGTAAAGAGGCATCCGTAGGAATTTCGATTTGCTGCTCTTGATACTGACACTTGATCTCCAGCGAAGGTATACCCCGCATACGAACATCGAATCGCATGACCATGACAATGAAAAGTGGAAGCTCTTGAATGATGCTCCGTACATCCTTGGGCATCGTACCAGCACGGACTTGACATACAATCTACAAATAAAAAGTTGTTAGCGCCAGGTCTCACAGAACAACTAGCATTGACCTTCATCTGGCCCGCCACCAACAGATATCCAAGGGGTCGTAGTATCCGAAACCATCTCCTCTCCATAAAGACGAAGCCTAGCCCGCTGCAAAATCTTCAGCGACCTCGCTAACTCACCGAACCTCGAGTCTCGATGCCTCAGCACACACCGCAAAGACAACTGCTTCCTGTTGGTGTCGGAGTCGGAGTGGTACAGAGTTCCTCGTTGTCTTATTCCTTCTGCAGGAGTCATCACGACTATTTGCGTCGCATCGAAGGAACAATCCAGGGGGTTCCTGTCCAACTCCAACTGATCGCCTACTGACAAACATACAGCGATGGCATCGCACCCGCACCTGGAATCAGAATCGGAATTGCAATCGTAATCGTAATCTTCAGCTCGGGGTTGCAGACAGGCCGACCGTGTCGTAGCAGGAATTGACAATCAGCACTGTATGTTGAAATTTTTATTGAGTATGAGCGTAAAAATTGAAATTGCCAAAAAAAAAAATGAAGAAGCTGCAGCAGACCTGCCTCATGCTCACCTCCTACATCGTCACGTCGGGACTTTTGCCCTTAAGCGTTGTCACGTCGCTGAAGTTGCTTCGCTGTGTCGGTAGTTTCTTTTTGTAAGACGGTAAAGATAGGGATAAAGTGCGCCAAGCTGGAGGTGCCGTCTTGATCCCTCCCATAACAGAGCTTGTAGCCGCTATAGATCCAAGGAGTTCGAAGACGATGACCGAAGGAGGCGGTGGAAATGATTGTGTTATCGTAAAATTTGAGTTGCCTAATCCCGCTTCAAAATCAGGGTTCGATAACAAGGTCTTGCGCCTGAATTACATATGTACCGACAAGACAAGTACCTCTTGGAAACCGATGGAGACGCGAATTATAACAATTTTCGAGGGATTTTGAAGAGATGCGACTCACAAAGCACGTCAAGGTATGAGCTGGTAGCTTGCAGGCGTAGTGTTGACGCACTGTTCACTTAGCCGGCGCAGTGCATCGTTTAGTATTATACAATTTGGATTCTTAATCCTTTGCCTCTAAATAATGCCATCCAAAGTCTATAGAATATCATCCATTGAAACATGTCCTTCATCACAAGCTTACTCGCCCAATTCTTCCTCTTCAGCAATCAATTTCTCCGCCTCTAGCGCAGCCATACATCCACTGCCAGCACTAGTGATAGCCTGTCTATACCTCTTATCTTGAACATCACCAGCCGCGAAGACACCCTTGACAGACGTCTGCGTCGTTCCTGGCACGGTGACAATATAACCATCAGGGTCTGTCTGCAGCTGAGAACGGAAGATCGCAGTAGCGGGCTCGTGGCCTACGCAATTTGAAAAGAGAATGAGGTCTTATGAACAAGAATTCAATTGAACTAGGAACGGGGTTTGCCCACCAATAGCATAGAAAAGTCCGTTGACGGCAAGGTCCTTCTCCTCTCCAGTTTCAACGTTCTTAATGCGAAGGTTTTTGAGAAGGTCCCCGTCGCCCTGGCATTCAGTTGCAACAGTGTTCCATAGGACAGTCTAACGTGGAAAAGAAACAATAAGTGAACGTAAACCTGGAAGTAAAGTCATTGCACAAACAATCTTCGGGTTGTTCATCAGTCTCTTGGCCATGATCTTGGACGCCCGCAATTCACTCCGGCGCACGAGGACATATACGTGAGAGCCGTATTTTGTGAGATCTTGAAACGAGGTAAATTAGCTAGGGTGATACTAGATATAGCATTTACTCACAAGTAGCCTCTTCGGCGGCGGAGTCACCACCGCCAATGACAGCCAAAGGCTTGTTTCTGTGTACACGGCCCGTTAAATATAGATACATTTCGATAGGAGGACGGGAATTACCTGAAGATCGGAACTGCACCATCACAGACAGCACAGGCACTGATACCGCTCTGCCAGTACGCCTCCTCGCCCTTGAGACCAAGCCTCTTTGCGCTAGCACCGGTAGCAACAATCACAGTATCCGCAGTTTCGGGTTCCTCGTCCTCCTGCATCTCTCTCCAGTATCTGAAGGGTCTTGCAGAGAGGTCAATCTTGGAGATGGTCTCAGTGATGATACGTGTTCCGAATCGAAGGGATTGTTCACGGAATTTATCCATGAGTTCAGGACCGAGAATACCTGTCGGGAACCCGGGGAAGTTCTCGACTGTGATAGCATAGAATAGACGGTCATGAGATATCGAACAACATTGAAAGGAAGACATTTATATACCATCAGTGGTAGTAGTAAGCTGGCCCCCAGCAGCAAAGCCATTGGCCATGAAACCCTCGAATAGAACGGGGTTCAAGTTGGCACGAGCGAGATAGATCGCTGCAGTATGTCCTGCTGGACCAGAGCCAATGATGACCTGGAATAATCACTCTAAGCACGAGCAATGCCTGTCATCGATAATAGATACGCACAACTTTCGAGTGCATCTTGGAGCTCTTCTCGACTTTACCGTTAGTAACCGGTGCCATGATGGTAGAATAGTTCTTGGAGTTGTTTGAGGAGACGGAAGCAGCGATGGGAACAGAAGAGAGCTTAAGATAGCTGTTCAAGCTATAAAGCCTGCGAGACCACGTCTTGGATAAGAAATTTATGGCAACGGAAGCGGAGAGATATAAATCGAACGAAAAATCCTTTCCTCGCTGATCAAGGCATCCACGTGAGAGGATTTGCAAGCGCCCGCAAGATCACATGATCTGCTTACATACACAAATGCTGCTCTGTCATTGGATGCTCGGCCATGGAGGGACCCGGGAGCCCGGAGGGATCAGTCAGTCTCGCGGGCCTTGCGGCTGACAGAACTGAGAAATTACTCGAGATTATTCAAATACAGCATGCTATGCTGCAACATGGAAAGCATGACATATACAAACGCATGAACATAATGTACATGAAGCGCGAGAGAAGATGAAATCGCGCGGAATCTTACGTTGCAATGCTAGTATTTAAGCAAGTGGTAAGCGTAAGTCCTGGTCAGTGGTAGGAGCCTGGAGGTAGACCGGCGTGGGTTCAAGCGACACGCGTGACCACGGGTAACAAAACTTCGAAGAACTTCAAGCACCCTCCCAGTTGGCTGCCGTCATTCCGAGTATATTTGACTTCCACGAGTACAGTCTTTTGGTCGATACTTGACTATCCAGGGGTGTTGAAGAACTTCTGGCAAGGGAAGCCGGTCTTGAGGTTCATGTTGCAGTAGCTAGTGAAAGCTCTTAGCGTATAAAACCTACAGCATGACCAACACTTACTCGTGCAATCAGGTCCTTGACTTCCGCGGACATACCCGCAGGAAATCTGAGGTCAACCCTCATTATTCGTCGGTATGTATCTGAGCAAAGGCTTTAGTATATCCAGATGAAATATTGGATTAAACTCACTATTGACGCTCTTTCGGTCCTCAAAAGGCGGATTTCCAATCAAGAATTCATACGTCAACACTCCAAGTGCCCAAAGGTCCACCTTCTCGTTGTGTTCTTTTCCCTCCACCATCTCTGGGGGGAGATAGTCCAACGTCCCACACATCGTCTTCCTCCGATTGCCCGGTGCATGCACGCTCCACCCAAAGTCTGCGATCTTCAGCTCTCCATTTAGGCCCAGAAGCAGATTCTCAGGTTTTATATCCCGATGAATAACATGCTTCCCATGTAGATACAACAGCGCATCCGCCATCTGGTCAATATACCTCGAGCTTCTCTTCTCCGAAAAACACCCATACTTTGATAGCTGCTTATACAGCTCGCCCTTCCCCGCAAATTCAAGCATCAAAAAGATGCGTTTCTCGTCATGGAAATACCCATAAAGCCGTAAAACATTCGGATGACGAAGGTTCTGCTGAATCTCGATCTCGCGTCGTATCTGTTTCTCTACCCTTCCGGCTACGATTTCAGATTTATAGAGAGTTTTGAGAGCGAGGATGTATTTCGGTTCGGCTTTGGTACGGACCATGTAGACTCGGCCGAATTTGCCTTTGCCTAGTGGTCGACCAATATCAAAGCAGTGTAATGACCACTCACGAGTGGGGTATCGTCTATACAAGCATGTCTGTTAAAATGTCTATCCTAGAATCTATGGACAACTGTGACTTACGGGGCAGTGCTAGAATCCAAAGCCAGCTGCTGAGCAGCCTCACCAAAAACGGTCTCCCCACGTTTCTCATTCTCGATTTCAAGTCCGCCGTCATAGTTCCCAATATCAAGTTCCTGTGTAGCTCCCGCTGTCTGGACAGGCGGTGAAGGTGTTAGTTTCGCCCTCGGGGGTGGTATCGCTTGCTGTAGAGGTTTCGCTTTCGTGATGCTCGTTTGTGAGGGATTAGGTGCAGCATATTTTGTAAGAAGTTTCGCTACGTTCGTTTGACTAGGTTGTTTCATGTGTAGAGGTCTCGCAGGGGCAGGCTTATTTGATAGCTCGAGAGCAGCGATCTGCCTTGTGACTGAGCCAACGGTCGCCATGATGAAAAGAGGGAGAAAATGGGAGGAGAGAAGGGAATGAGGAAGATAGAAGGAGCTTAGAGAACAAGTTCAGCTCCAAATCGCTTGCAGTTGGCCAACGTCGAGGACGTCTTCAAGAGCGCTTTTCGGGCGCCACGAGTGACGATATGTTCAAGAAGCACGTGATCGAGGTTATTGCTCATCGCAAATCACCTGATTTGCAACGTCCATTGGCCGCGGCGTGGAGCTCTGTAGACTCTAGAGCCTCTAAATTCTAATGGATAACCACCACCATCATACTGAATCAGACTCAACAGTTCCAAGAATGTTACTAGCAAATCGACGGACAGACAGTACCTTCGAGGAAATACCTATCATGTTAGCCCGATAAGTTCTGAACGATGACCACTGTTCGTTGCATTCAAGCTAAGACTCAGTGTCTTTATCTCGCAACAGTGACTTCAGCGATGCTTCAAGCACTGATCCTGCCTTACGACGAGCTCTAGCTGATCAGATTCGTGACGCTTGTATCAACGGTCAGCTATCTATCATTGCTTTGATGAGACGATTTACAGCTGACTTTGACAGTACCCTAGTCGGGTTCTTCTACAGTTAGTTATATCCTCGGACATTTGATTCCTAACGACTCGTTAACTCAGCTTATTTCCCCTTTCTCCGCTCATTTTCCCCCAATTTTTTTCGTAGTCAAAAATCACGGTATTCCCGAAGATATCATCACTGGTGCTGTAGAAGCGGGCAAGAGATTCTTCACGTTACCAATCTCTTCTAAGATGGATGTGCGTGCGTGGGTTGAACGTTGAACGATTCCGAAGGATTTTCAGCATCGACATTGAACTTTAATCTGGGATGTGGATTCTCTGCTTACACTTATATGGTCTGATTCTTTCTAGTTGGATATTCACAAGAGCGCGAATTTCAAAGGGTACACTGCGCTGCTGGGGGAAAATACCGATTTAAACGGACGGGGCGACTTGCATGAAGGGTTCGATATTGGCTGGGAGGAGCCTTCGGGAAGCACAGAGCAGCTTCCTGCATCACAAGGCGAAGGTGCAATGTCAGGCACGAACGTTTGGCCTCAAATGCCTGATTTCAAGGAACCTATACTGGCATACTAGTGAGTTGAACCCATTGACTCGCTTAGATGATTCGATATTCCTTCATGATGTCGATATCACTATGTTTTCGGTTTTAACATTGAATACAATGAATTGATGGAACTTACCTTTCAGCCACGCGGCTGTTCAATTAGGTCGAACACTGTTTCCGCTCTTCGCTCTAGCATTGGATCTTCCAGAAAGCTTCTTCGAGGACAAGGTAATCCAACTTCTCATCGATCAATCATCGTCGACCGCATGGGATTAATTTCATTTGACCTCACAGACGACGAAACCTGCTGCCATTATGAGAGTTCTTCACTACCCTCCTCAAAACCCCTCACAAGTTGAGGAAGACGGGAGCATAATTGGAATTGGAGCGCATACCGAGTAAGCTTTTCGTCACCCTCTTCTCCGAAGGGTACAACAACCTAAATATGCCTCGTTTCAGTTACGAAGTGAGTCAAAATGCCTAACGGACATTACGGATTTCCGTATTCAGTTCAAATCGACTGGTCTTCTCTAAATGACGCGCATTGGCATTGCTCTTTAGTGCTTCACGATTCTCTGGCAAGATTCAGTTGGCGCGCTACAGGTGCAGAACAATGACGGAAAATGGATCGATGCAGTACCTGTCTCTGGAACTCTTGTTTTGAACCTGGGTGATCAGTTCGCGCGTTGGACGAGTAAGTTGTTATCGTAATTTGTTGAATTTAACGCCACGACCTCTCCGCAGTCCATTCAAAATGCTTCATAATGATTATTGTTATGATTTTTTGACTGATCGCGTTCATTCAGACGACGTGTTTAAATCGACGCTTCATCGTGCGATCAATAGATCAGGCTTAGAGCGCTATTCTATGCCGCTATTCTTTGGGACGAATTATGACGTCCTTTTAGAGGTGCGTTCTTTCCCCCTGCTTTCCCCTCCTCCTCGGAAATTCAAGGCTGGTTGTAATGACGTGTTGTATCATAGCCGATCTCGAGCTGTGTCTCTGATGATGCGCCAGCGAAGTACGAAGTAGTCACGGCAGGGGAATACGTGAAATCGCGCCTCGAAGCCACATACGCCCACTCCGCAAAAGACCAGTGAATGGAGAATGATGGTGGCTTGAGGGTTTAGCACTTGTCGAGCGAACTTCTCAGAAGTAGCCTGCCGTTGAGTGGGCTGTAGTATGATGTGGCTGAAGGAGAACATACAAGTGATATTCATACACGCTAGACTAACTAAATCTGGTTGCCCGGAGTGTGAATATCAACCATGACCATAGGCCGAGCTGGTAAGCTCAAATCATCTTTGCGTACAGCGCAACTTTTACGTTGCTGGACTGGGTCTGGTGACTGCATCGCACAAGTCCTAGCTCCTTCAATACCAGACGACAAACAGGGTGCCACTTGATAAGACCGGGTGTTACGAATGAGAGGTGAGGGATGCTATTCCAGGTGACCTTGCCATATGCACTGCCTTATCATATGAAGAGCTATGTAGCAGTTGAACGGAGCGATTTATCACGAGCAGATGAGTGTCACCTCCAGTGCATATGCTTAATCAAGCAAAGCGCTACGCGGACGCCCTCACAGCCAAGCACGAAGCAAAGCACTACACGGACGCCCTCGCAGCCGGGCATACTTGCGGGGGCACACTTGCGGAAGTATTCTCCACGAATAGTCGGCCCCAGATGCAAATGCAAGGAGATCCTTTGACCGGAGAACACATTCGGGGCCGAGTCCACCTACTTAGCAATTCAGTTTGTCAACAACGTAAGATAAATGCAAGACTTGGTAAGTGCTGAGCTTAATGAAGTGTTAGCGTCTGTACGAGACACAACAGACGTATCGCATGTTCATGACATTGACAAGATGACAAGACTTGCTTACTTTTAGTGCGGTAAAGCGATTGTCAAGGGTCCGCGCTGTTCGCGACATACTGTCTTCGGTTTATTCCGAACCTTGGGCCTGCTCCGAGTCATCATATCAAGTGCCGGTGGCGCTTTTACTGCACCGGGGAAGTAGCGTTGCCGCAGGGTGAGATATTTCTGCTAGAGTCTGCATATGTTCTTCACCCAGAATTGAGGTTATTATACATTCTTCAGTTCGGCCAAAGAATGTTAAATGTAAATTTTCTAGCTGCATAACATAGCCGTATTGTGACCGCGACTCTAGAGCTAAAAAATAGCATGAACTAAATACGCTTGAATGAAAACAGTTTTCTATACTTTTCCTTATACGGACATGCCGGCGGCACAAACCGGCACTGGGATGCCCGAATCGGCGACCCTCATTAACGTTCCCTCAGCAACCCTTTCTCGAACCACGACAGACCACGACCGACCAAGACTTCATCTGCTTGCTCTTGAAAAATGTTTATATCTCGCACTGGTCTCTTGGGCTAGACAGCTTTAACAGCTTTTTTTTGCTGCGTCGCGACCGCCCAGAAGAGTAAGGTACCGTTCAATTTAGGTGATATATGTCTGAAACATCTAAACAGTTTCTCACCATATCCAGATTCCAATGTGGTGCCATGTTCCCGATGTAATCTACCCCCAAATTCAGATGTAAGACCATTCCGCATTGGGAGTCAATCTCGAGGTTTTCCTTCTTCTCTTAGCTGAGCAAACTTGCTTCTCAGCTCAGATTTTAGTCAAAAGGCTCGACTTCGTGGTTAGATTTCGAAGGAAGGAGTTTACAGCGACAACGAGGCGTAAGCCGAATCCAAGGACCAATACATTGAGTTTGTCGAAAGAGATCATGATGTGATCGAGATTCGCAGGATTCCCCTGAAGGCTTAAAGGGTGTCTTGTTTCGTATAAAAGCCCGTATCAGTGAGAATATTTTTCTGCCTGAGGGCAATTCCTTTACTCGCTATTCAAACTCGGCGACCTGGCTTCATACTCATAGGGACGTACTCATAGGGTGGTCTTGGGTCATGAATTTTGCTTCTACCTCGCAACATTCCGTCGAATTCAATCGGTTCAACCCCCTCAGTATCTTCAATGTAGAGGGGCTAATAGCGGTCGTGACTGGGGGAGGAAGTGGTAAGCTAGTTTAACGTGAAAGATTGTTTTCAAGACTTATTCTTTCTGAATAGGCATCGGTCTTATGATGGCCACAGCTCTTGAAAATAACGGTGCTATCGTGTACATCGTTGGCAGGAGGCTTGAACTACTTCGACAAGCAGCTCGGGAAAACAATGTGAGTATCACTTCGGATCGTCTAGGAAATACCATCCGCTCCGAGGGTCTTCTCTTCTTGATATGATCTCACGTACCAAATCTTCTCACTCAGCGATTTAACAATATAATCCCCCTTCAAGGTGACATCACGGATCGTGACTCCCTTCTATCTTTGGTAGAGTCAGTGAAAGCACGACACGGATATATTGACCTCCTCGTCAATAACGCCGGGATTGCTCGGAACCTCTACCCCCATCCGCTACCCTCTCCAAATGATCATTCCCCTTCTACACATAATCCTCCTTCCCCTCCGCCCTCCCCATCATGCGAGCCGTCAGTACCCTCAATCAAAGCTTTCCAAGCATCCCTCTGGGACTGTGGGACCCCCGACGACTTTGCAGACACATTTGCCACGAATGTGACTGCCCCATATTACACTACAGTCGCTTTTCTAGATTTGCTTCACAAAGGTAATCTTCGACAGCAGCAAGCAGAGTTTCCAGACGTGATGAACGGGTTCATGCCTCGACCTCCATTCCGTACATCTCAAGTACTCACAGTTTCGTCATCCGGGGCTTTTCGCGTGGATTCTAAAATCCTGTCAATGTCATACACGCTTTCGAAAGCTGCTTGTACGCACCTCGGGAAGTGCTTGGCTAACCTTTTGGCACCGTGGGGTATTAGAAGCAATGTCCTTGCACCTGGTGTTTGGCCTTCTGGTGAGATCTATCGTGCTTTGGAGACATGATACATACATGGACTGACTGAGGCTATGCTGGATATAGAAATGACGAATATCAAAACTCCGGGCGCTACTCTTGACCCTACGGCCATGTCAATGAATGTGCCCCTAAAACGAAGCGGCACAGAGGAGGTAAGTAAAAGTTTGTTAATAGTGGGTTCAGTAGTGACTCATAGCGTGCAATTATTCAGGAGATGGCCGGGACCGTACTATTTCTTGCTAGTAGAGCCGGTGCTTATGTTAATGGCGCTGTATGGCTCATAGACGGGGGTCGGGTAGGGTCGGTCGCCAGTAGTTATTGATAGCAAAAGTCGGACTCTTGAGAATGGACTGTGACCCTAGGCATGGATGCTCTAATCTATTCGTTCACATTAGTACATATCATGACTTATTTGTGATTTAACAGTACGTAGTATAACCACAGTTGTAGCATATTCATGTTGGAATACGAGCATTTCTTGCCGTAATAATTCTTTCTCGAGTTCCAAGTTTGGAGAGTACCAGCCTCGTTTCATCTATTACGGTAAATATAATGTAAATATGATACATGTACTGTACATGTACTGAAGATAATCCTACACATTCCATACCTCATTCTGAATCTTCGTCGGTTTTTACTGCAAGCACAAACTCTGTGTTGTCTTCGAAGCTCGACACGTTGCGCTCGCCAGGTACAGCTTTCAGAACCTTTTGAACACTTTGAGTCATGAGTCTGTAAAGCTCTGGATGCTTTATACTCCGCTTTCTACAGGCGACGTTCAAGACATCATTTATAGTTGCATGGCTTCACAAGAACAGAAGTTTTCAGTTGGCCGTGAATGGACGTGGACCTAGACTTACATCGAACATTCGATAGAAGCGTGCTGCTCGTCGCTTATCGTCTTGACGTAGAATAATTTAATTGGTACGGTGTAGTTTACACCAAGACTGAATTCCCGGGTATGCTTGTGACTTTTAACGGGTGAAACTCGAGGCAAAGAAAAGCGTCGAAGGTGAGATTTGCGACGGGGATCCGCGCCTGTTGAGGAGAGTCAGTATATGCAAAGCATGGAAATATACAGACAATTACTAGCCTCTACAACTTGTCAGTGTATCCGGCCTATTTAGAAGAGCGAACTCCTGTGCACCTAGCAATCTGACTTTATCCGAGACGTCAGGAGCTACGAGGGGATTCCGACGCGTTACTCCACGGGACCTTTTTTCCAATATTCTATTCTTTACGAACCTTCGTTTTCGTAATCGACGAAACTATCTCTGACAAGACGCAGACACCATCTAGACAGC
This sequence comes from Neonothopanus nambi, assembly GCA_003987895.1. Lineage (NCBI taxonomy): Eukaryota > Fungi > Basidiomycota > Agaricomycetes > Agaricales > Omphalotaceae > Neonothopanus > Neonothopanus nambi. Next base: position 21,741 of record RCHF01000075.1, read on the forward strand.
GCGGTCATGGTGCACGGTGAACTGCCAGCTTTATCATCATACAATGTGTCGGTGTGATTGACCGATAATTGGGGACGCCAGGCATTTTCCCAGTAAGTCCATAAAGCTAATCCCATGAGGTCTGCAACCTTCACTTCAGTCCCCACGTGCAGTTCTATATACTCGCCAGGTGGGTCCTCAGCATGAGGAAAATAGACGCGGACAACCATTGAGTCTTCGTCCGGAGAAGCTGAAGCTTTAAGATTTGTGAACGGGTTGATTATAGGCGCACTAGGGGAGCTCAGTAGAGCACTCAACGCCGATGGCTGGTTTGAACATGGCGCCACTTTTTGGCGGGAGAACGAGAGGTATGAATGGGGTGTGACACTGCTCGAGGGGTGATCTACATCGGCAGGTATGTCTTCGAGTATTCCACTCAGTTGCATGGCACGACGTAGAGGTGTCGTTGTCGATAGATCAAACGAGAGTCCGGGAATATTTCTCGTATGTACTGACGAATCTCCGCCGACTTTGCAAAACTTGGAGATCAAATTAGACCAGGATTGGGAACAATCTGAAGAAGTTCCAAAGCTAGTGGCTCGAGTGGCATAGGATTGGGAGATGGATCCTTCAAACTCGTCGTCTGCACTGTGTAGAATTTTGGAGGGGTCAGACGTTGTACAACGATACGACGGAGAAACTCACTGCTCAGGTTTGTCCATCATAGTGCCTCGGACGTCGGTAGGTTCTGAGTTGTCGCAGACACTATTATTCAAGGATTTTCGATTATCATTGCGAGATGCTCGAGGTCGAGGTCGGAGGGAAAACATTGTATATGAGAAGTCAGATCTCTAAGTCTGGACTCGCAACAGACCCGCTATAAAAATGACGGACGGGCATGGGCCGGTGGCTCCGCAGTGCATAGCATGTTATAAGTTATAACACGGGAGTGCAGGGTCACGTCCGATAGTCACGGTTACACACCTACACAATATCCATTTGAGATAGAAGCTATTAGATGCCGCTCTCGTTGTCGAGTGCGAAATGTACATGATGAGGTTTGATAACTCACAGGTGCGGAAACAGCTGGAAACAGTGGCAATATATCAAGGGACTGCAACGGTGCTTCTGCCGCGATTGGCAGATTATGGACAGAAAGTCACAGAATCCAGGATATGTTTGTTCCGCAATTTTTGGATGATCTAGGACCCATTGTCAAGGGCCAAACAAAGTAGAAAATCACAAAGTTCGTGAGTGATGGACTGTGATGGACAGGAAAGATTTTCAAGGCACAGCCTGAATATACGGTGTTCCAATGGGCTCTTATGCGGCCTTCAGAGTATGATTGGACAGGTGAACAGACACTAGTCGGTTCAGAAACATAAGCATGTCAGAACCGACATCACAGGCGCTGACATAGCTCGCAGTTAGCGACTCAATGCATGAAGTTATAATTATCATTCAAGCTACATACCATTGAACATTCTTCTACTGCCATGAACAAGATGCACAATCCCTTCGATACAATCAGGGTGTGGCAATTGGACCACCCATTATTTTTAGACAGCCAAGAATTTTGAATATCGTGCATCGCGAATTTTTGCGTGTTAGGCGCCCAAGGCGTTGACGGTGGCGTTAAAGACAGAGAAATGTGCACTGCCACATGTTACGTTGAGTATAACAAAGCGGCTGATACAGAACGTACAAACATCTTTATATATATTTTGGGGTAGTAATGGTCATCATGATGGTCGTTACTTGAGTACTGTGGATGTTTACTTGGTCTGTACTCGTAAGTCATACAAAGTATTACAATGCCGTCGTAGGTTTGGCGTTTGAGCCTAGTAAGAATCAGGAGGTTAAGGAGCGTCGTGAGTAACTTGAAAGACCATATAGAACATAAACACAACATAAACTTAAAACAAAAGATCTAATTGGCAGTGAAAGTTGAACAACGAAGGTGATAGCGGCGATCACTAAAAATCGTCGTAAGAGGGCGGAAGAAGAAAACGAATTAAATTTGGGAATAGCGAAACTGAGGAGGGGGGAACGAGACATATACAATCTGTTGAACTATATCAAAGCATTCAGATTGTTAACATGGAAATTAGACGAATGAGAAAAAATCACCAGCAAAAAGAGATAAAGAAAACCCATTTTAAGCCTCAACACCCAATTTGGCATCGACACGAATCTCTCCACTCCGCCTGCCGACTCCAGTGAAGTACTCCTGCGCCTTGCTCGCCTTCTTCTCCACCTCCTCCATTGCTTTCACCTCCTTGCCACGCTCCTCCATGGCACCGTTGAACCTTCCTCTCAGATCCCACGACGCCAATTTAAGCACCTTCCTCGTCTCCCGACTAATTCTAACGGCATGCGAATCAATGAAAGAGATTTCTTGTCCGTTAGTGCGCATCACTGAAGCCTTGACCCGTCGTCCGACCGTCTTCGGGATGGAACTCGGCAACTCGAGGATCAGGTAGGCCGTTAAACCAATCGTCACTGCACCTAATACAGGAGCAGCCCACTTCCTCGTAGATTCGTTACCAAAGAGGTCAGTGACACGAATGAGACCCTCAATGAGACCCTTAGCGCCGATAGCTTGCCCACCAACCATAGTAACGGCACCGACACCGACGCTGAGAAGACCCAAAGCCGTAGTCGACCCTTCCTTATCCTCCTTACCCTCGCTCTTGCCATCACCGAAGTATAGCCAGAACTGATGGTGCACGTCGAACAAATCGAGGAAACTTGTCTCGAGCATATCAGGGCGCTGAACGAGTCCGAGACCAAGACCATGAACGCCACCAGCAACGACAGCTCCACTATACGACGAAGAACGCCTCTTCATAGCGCCTTTACCGCCTCGCCTGACCGCACTGAACATAGCCTCAGGCATGAACACTCTCTTGTTCCTCTCGACGCCCTCAGGCAAATGTTCCTCGGCCAAATCCTTAATCTTGTCAACACCAGAGCTAGTGATAACCCTAGCCTCGTTCTCTGCCTGCTTAACAGCAGCGTCAATGCTAGCGACCAAAGCCCTGCGGACGTCCCGTGCATAGTCCCAGATACCGAGAAGACCAGGGTAAGAAGGCATAGGAATGAGAGGTTTGTCAACACCGAGCTTGCCTTGACCGACACGATCAAGTGCGCTCGTCAGAACAGACTTGGTCTTCTCACTCGCACTGGACCAGCCATCCTCCTCCAAAGTCTCCAAACTCTCTTCCAAAACTTCCTTGTTCCTCTTCATCTTCTCCAAAACGGGCTTGATGAAAGACAAGTCCTCCTTAGCCCGCTCCATCTCAGAGTTGGCAAAGAGAACGTTAGCACCAGCAAGGAGCTCAATATCTCCTAGCAGATTGCTGAGGTAGGTGGATACAGGGTGAAGTTTCGACTTGGAGCGCTTGACGAGGACGAAAGACCGCAAGGATGACTCGAGGTCGTCAAATGCCGGGTTGGCTGTGAATGGCTGCAGCGCAGCAGCGGAATCAACAAAGTGGACGAGATCCTCAGCATCTTCGTAAGTGCGAGGGCTCAACTCCTTGATCTGCTCAAGCACGAGCCGTCGACACTTTTCCTTGTTCTTGATCTGGTCAAACTTGTTGACGACGATGAACAAGTATGCCTTCTCCTTGCTTGCATTACCGAGGAACTCTCTAGCAGAGAGAGTGAAGTGATTCTCGGCCGAAACGACGAAGACGACGACATCGATCTCGTCCTGTCGGGCAAAGAGGGCAGTGGTCTTCAAGCTATCACGGTTGAGACCAGGGGCATCGATGAGAGAAATGTCCACAACGCCGTTGTTGAGCAGGGACTCGGAGGGAGTCCGGGTATCAGCGAGATAAAGTTTCAACATACGCTGAGAATCCTCGTGGTCACTAACAATTTCCTCCAGATCTGTAAGCGAGGCTCGAGTGAAGGTAGCCTCGTTGTTGATATCATACGTAGCACCTTCGTTGATGATGTGAACCTCCTCGACGCCATTGTTTTCAGCAGCGTCGTGTACCTCGCAGAAGGCAGTCGTGCACGGCTGCTGATCAACAGGCATCACCTCCCGACGGAGAAGAGCGTTGACAAACGTCGATTTGCCGGCATTGAGATCACCAGTAACAAGGACCTTCGACGAGGTATCTTCCACACGGAGACGGAGTTTCTGAACGTGTTTGAGCGAAGCTCCAATTCTTTCGTCTAAAAGGTTGGCAATCGATGCCTTCTCGAGCTGAGAAACCAGAGACGCGGCTGTGGAGGAACCGTTTGCTCCAAGTTTGAGGTCGAGACGGAGCACATGGAAGTCGGAAGAAGGCAACAGACGGTCATCCTTCTCCTCCTCCTTGCTAGGCTCCTCACTAGACGTGTCCTCCTGCTCCTCTTTCAAATCAGCCAGAGAGGTGATGGTAGTAGACCGCGTCAAGTTCTGGGACAACAGAACCTCGGTCTCGGAGGAGGGATCGTCGGCAAAGGATAGAGAGCGGCGCACAGACTTGCGGCGGGTACTAGGTGATGGTGAAACGGCCTCTACCGCTTCGCGCAATTGTGGGTACCTGACGACCCACTCATCCTTGTTAAAAGTTCGAATTTCGTTTAAGATAGAGCTAGTGGCGTCTATAGCCTTCACAAGTCTATGCACGCGTTATTATACATACTCCCAATATATTAAAGCATCACACACCGATCTTTTTGCTCAATATAAGCTTCCTGAACATCTTCTACCTTGAACTGCCTCTCTCCAGAAATGTTGCTGAAGTTGGCTAGTTCCTTCACAGGCGACGACACTCGACCGGGAAAATATGACTGAGCCATGGCTCTTTTGCTTGCTTATAGTTTATTCTATCGCTGGAGTATCCCAGCTTGTCGCTGTTGATGACGATGAGCTAGTTGTTTTCGACGACAACAGATGAAAGTTGCGGTGAGTTGGGAGAAAGTAAATGGGAAAGAAAGTCAGGGAGACACTGACTAAGCAGAATCGGAACACCCCGTAAACCTCCACGGCCCGTGACTCTGTGGCGTGGGAATTGGTGTCTAGGCCCCTCCTCGAGATTCAAGCGGGACCGTTACGATGGATACATGAACTGGTATGTATATTTACAAAAATTCAAGCTTCAAGCCCTGTACTTACACCTAATCTAGAGTCCGCAAATAGCGTTAAATGGTCTCGAGATCTCAGGCCTCAGGCCGTCCCAGGCCCCGGCTTCAGGCTACTCAATAGCAAGTAATGCTCCGACCTCCTCCGACCTGCATTGTCACTGGCCACTGCTCGGGCACATGATTGATTTTGCGGGGAATTGCCTTCAATTGGTTATGAAAGCTCGGGTTGCTATAGTAAACACAAATTAGACTCGAACCCACTTCGCCGTAAGTATGTGTGTATGTCCGATGTACATGTACGGACTCGTAAGTAAGTACCGTGTACTCCTTTGAGAGATATGAGATATCCAAGGTCCAAGGAGATCATCGGATTTTAAGGCATCTGAGTATAGCATAAGACATTAGTAGGAACGTAGCCTACCGTTACGTAGGAAGATGCATCTGTAGCAGAAAAAGACAGATTCAACGGACTCGTAAGTAAATACCGCGTAAGTACTCACTTCCTACTGACGACCGGTGGCTTCCTGAGCTCCTTTGAGAGATATTAGACATCCAAGGAGATCAGAGGATTTTAGAGAATCGTAAGTCTTACGAAATTCGGATGTGCATCTCGACTAGTCGTTGGAGTTGTCGGGGATCGCGGAGAACATCTCGTGAAAAAGGAGGGGCAATCCATGATCTGTTTTCTGTGGCCATAGTCACCTATAGAATAGGACATACTAGCCTGAGGAGGAACGTAGGAAGATGCATCTGTAGCCAAAAGGACAGATTCAGCGGACTCGTAAGTAAATACCGAGTACTCACTTCTTACTGACGACCGGCTTCCTGAGCTCCTTTGGGAGATATTGGACATCCAAGGAGATCAGAAGATTTTAAGGGATCGTAGGTCTCGCGAAATTCGGATGTGTATCTCGAGGCTAGTTGCTGTTGGAGTCTTCGGGGATCGCGGAGAACATCTTGTGAAAAAAGAAAGACAATTCATGTCTGTTTCCTGTAGCTATAGAATAAGACATGCCAGTAGGAATACATCTATAGCCTTCACTCGCGGTGTCAACATAAAAGGCAGCTCCATGAATCACAAATCACCAATATAATACATACAAAGAATTTATTCCTACCCGTTTCCACCTCCTTACCAACCTACCCTAACTTACAAAGTTACAATCACAACTTCGCCTTAGCCTTATACCCATTCTTCCCTTTAACAACCCCAAACGCCGGTCCCTTTCTCCCAAACATCTTCCTAACGTCATTCACCAACACCTCAGGCGTCTCGTATGCAGCAAAGTGCCCCCCGCGAGTGTGGAAGGCGTCGAAGACGAGGTTGCCGTTGGAGTGAAGCCAACTAGGAATTGTGGGTAGGTGGGGTTAGGTATGAATGATAACGGAGGTACGAGGAATGGCAATAAAGAGGGGAGGGAGTGGGAGTGGGAGGGAAAGGAAGGAGGAGAAGGAAGAAGAGCTTAGGCTTACCTTCTCGGAACGACCGTGATATCCTCAGGGAACTGAGAGGCTCCGAACGGAATCGTCGGTTTCGCAGAAGGCGGGACGTAGATCTGTTTGCCTTGTACAGTCTCATAGTAAATTCGTATCGACGCAGCAGGTCCCGCGCGCGAGAAGTAATAAATCGATACCCATGTCAGTACTTCATCACGGGGACCAATCGATCGTACTCAGTAAGTGCTGTTTGATTACACAAAATACCAAACTACCTCACCTTCATCGTCGGTCCACGGGTACGAATCAGTCCAATTCACCAACTTCTCATAAATCCACGCGAGTAAGCCAACAGGCGAATCCGCAAGCGAATAACTCAGGGTCTGCGGTTGCGTGGACTGTTCCATCTGATAACCTCTTCCTTGCTGGAGGAACCAATTGAGCCTTTCCAAGCCGGCCTTTTCTGCAGCGGAATACGGGGTTACGAGGAATCGTAGGAATTGGAGGGGTGAGTCGGTTGGTTTGGGTGGTGCACCTCTGGAATAGATGGACAAGCGAAAATGAGTTTCTTTTTTTTTTTGAGGGATGAGTAGGGAAAGACAGTGGAGGTACTAACGGAGGTCCATTGATATGCCAGGCTTTGCTATGAGCATGGCCATATTTCATCGCTATGGCGCGGGTAACCTATTCACGTCTAGGATGTTAGATGTGTTTGCCACAGGACCAGGAGGATATTTACCAGGACGCCCCAATCACCTCCTTGCGTGACTGGACAAGACGGCAAACTACGATTAGTATTCGGTGGTGATCGCCAGTTGAAATCTACACACCATATTCATTGTAACCCAGGGCGAGCATGAGTTTATTGCCGACCTATATAAATAGCTCGCAGTGAGCGTTAGTGAGAAATACAACAAAAGCGGCTCCCTACCTCAGCATACTGATCAGCGCCGAATCCTGGTTTATGAGGAGCTTCTGAGAAACCATATCCGGGCAGACCTAGAGCCACTACGTGAAAGCTAGGATGCTTTGGTGAATGTTGCGTCAATAAGGGTAGTATCTTGCGGACTTCAATGAAACTACCAGGCCCTATATATATTAAATTCATGATCAGCACTTCACATCGTGAACAAGGAACGATTGGAAACTCACATCCATGAACGAACAACAACGGAATAGCCTCCTTCACTTCACTCTTCTGGTGGACATAATGAATATTCAGCGTCCCAAACCCCTGCACTTGAATATCTCTAGTAAACTGCGGCAGCTCTTCGTTCAACTTGGCTTCCTCCGCCCTCCAATCAAACCCATCTTTCCACCTCGCAACGAGTCGCTTAACGTCTGCTAGGGGAACACCGTAGTTCCACCCTGCACCATCAAGCTCGTCAGGAAATGTGGCGTCATTCAGTTTGGAGCGTAGGACGTCCAGTGCGGAGTCCGGGATGGAGATTTTGAAAGGCTGTTCTGTCATTGTTGGGTTGTGATGAAAGAAGTGTATGGATATGGATTGAAGATGAGTGTATGAACGCTAGCGGGAACGACATATGAGCGGTCTTGTCTTGCTACATAATACATCTCGTGTGTGCGCTGATCCAGCACTGATCACACGTCCAGCGGTCCACGGTACGGCACGATTCTTGTCATCGTGATCTTAACTTGGAAGTTGGCGCTGAGGAGCAGACAGGAAGCGCTGGTGAAGATGACTTGAATGTTGGAGCAGCTCAGTGCACGAAGAGCTGCCCTTAATCGGGTTTGATGGTAGAAGCTGCAGCGCTGAGCCTGGGCCTCCAGCCTCCAGGAGCTCCGACATAGAAATTCTTGATCGGAATCAGAATCGGACTGGGAACCAGAGCAGAGCTCACTATAAATTGCTTGAAGTTTCAAGTTCAATTCGTTGACTACAGTACTACTACTCAATGCACGAAAGAGCTGCTCAGTGGATGAAACAAATCAATTCGCCTTCATAGCACTGCGGGAAGTAAACGCAGGCAGGATGATTGACCCAAAACAGGCTAGATGATTGTATAAGTCAATCATCTAT
>RCHF01000076.1:0-65352 GCA_003987895.1 Neonothopanus nambi
GTCTTCATCACTATAAATAATGGTCCTTGTAGTGCAATGGGTTCTCAGCTGGAGTGAACCCAGACGACTTTTGTGGCCCTGGCTTCCAAACTGGTTACGACCCCTGTTGGATGGATTTACTAACAAAACATGTTGAGGAGCCTTTTCATGTACTAGTTGGTGGCGGAGATCAATTATATTGTGACGGGTCGGGTGTCTATTACTGCCATTCGAAATCTGTTATTGAAGTTATTTGCAGGCTTACGCGAGAGCCAGAATTACAAGACTGGGTATCAAAGATGAGACCAGAAGAGAAAAAGACATTCCCCCTCACGGATGAAATTGCCGAGGCAATCGACCGCTTTTACTTCAATCATTACTGCCACGCTTTTCGAACTGGCGCTTTCGCGCGCGCGAACAGCAGCATGTATGTTTTTTGCCTGTTTGTTCAATCATTACATTAACGATCTATGTAGACCCATGATGAACATGTGTGGTGAGTGACTCTGCTGTCCGCGCCTGTAGCGCGATGATACATATTTCACGGTTCTTCCATGCTACAGATGACCATGGTAAGTAAACTAGCACGAGCTAAAGCTGTATCTGACGTCGTTTAATACGTTGCCAGATATTGTACGTGTGCTCGTGCTCTACTTATTACTTCTGGCTCATACAAGTTGTAATTCAGATCGACGGTTTTGGCAGCTGTACGTGTCAAGACATACGACGTTGGATACAAGTTTAATTAATCTTATCACAGATCCAGACGACCTTCAGAGCGCCCCAGTGTTTCGAACGCAAGTAGTTAAGATAGAGTTACTGCTGTGTCACTGACTATGATTTTTAGAATCGGATCAAGAGGATACTTTTTCTTCTTGTTATTTCAATGCTTCTTGAACGGTAGCTCCTTAATAGGTTTCGCTGGTGGCATAAAAAATTGCTAATATAATCTCTGCACAGTTGATGTGGACGGACTCGACGACCGAAACCATGTAAATAAATCAGTCATCATTGGAAAGCACGGACCTTTCGTCCCGTTCCCTTCACACTCGTTTTTAGGCTATCTAGGTCCGCAGACCTCTATTCTTTTGCTTGACTGCAGGTGCGTATCAGGTTATTAGCTCCAAGTTTTGCTTTGTGCCCATATTTAAATTCTAGAGCCGAGCGGAAGAAAGATCAAGTCTGCAGTCCCACGGAGTATGAAAAGGTGTTTGCTCGTTTGCATGAATTACCTCCAATGGTTGAGCATCTGGTTGTCCAAATCGGTATTTAGCGATTGTGCTTCTCATATTTGTGTTTTCATACTCATTGTTGCACGTCATGCTAGGGATTCCTATTGCATACCCCCGTATGGTGGCGTTGGAGCGAGCATTAGAATCCAAGTTCAATCCTCTCGTTGCGCTTGGTAGAAATGGTTCTCTTGGTCTCTCTGGTTTCGTCAACAAGTTCAATGCCGAAGCGGAACTGCTAGATGATCTGGTTCGTTTAACTCTCCAGCCTACTTCAACGTTTTCGACTAATGTCATCAAAGAATGACCACTGGACAGCTCGAACCCATAAAGTTAGTTCCATGCACTGAATAGCACACCTGGCCGATATTGACCGCATTTTGTAGAGGGAACGAAACTGGTTTATTCAACAGCTACAACAATTTGCTTTAATGAAGCGCATCCGAGTGACATTCCTGTCTGGTGACGTGCACTGTGCTGCTGTTGGTTTGTTCAAGACTTTAAAAGTGAAAAATAAGCCAGAGGTCATACCAGCAATGGACCACCGTTACATGGTCAATGTCGTTACAAGTATGTGATTTCCTTCTATATCGTTCAGATAAGTCCTGAGACCACTGCTTTGGAAGGTGCCATCGTAAATACACCACCGTAAGATTATCTTCAATTTAGAACTATTGGATAGAGGGGGGCTAATGTAAAATTAGACCTGGCGGTGTCATTGCACTCGTATCGTCGCTAGCGAACAAAACGCACAAGACACTGCACCACGTTGAAACAGATGAGACGATGGTATATAATTTCGCTATTTGATAGCGTTTGTGTAATGACTTTTTTGAATTCCAGATACCTCTCTTTGGGCAGGATCCGGACGGTAGTGTTCGCAAGCAGAAGTTCATCATGGGCCGGAGAAATTGGTGTATGACCTCATGGGACGAGTCTACTGGTGATCTTGTCTTTGACATTCGCGTAGAAAAGGAGAAAGGCGTTGGCCGCACTACAGGGTGAGTTAGTCGACGGGTAAAGCATTGTGCGCGACTGACATAGCATGTCGTAGATATACCGTCCGGACCCCACCGCCTCATTGGAATCGAGGTTGAAAATTACATTATGCTCATCTCTTACATTGCACGCTCCTTTTTACTCTTTCATTATCAGATACCCCTTAAGAGAGATCCCCAACTATATATCTAATATAATTTAATATTATTCGAGTAGACCACGAAATCACTGATAGAAATCGTCAACATGTGGTGAATCTCTACCTGCATTATCACTAGAAGGATGATAGAATGCCGGTTCATCACCAACTTCTTCCTCTCCATTCTCAGATGTATACCCACTGCGCATTCCAGGAGTGTCGACGTAGTTGCCAAGAGTAGCCGCAGGAGAATCAGCAGGTTCATCTGCGACCGTGCTAGCGTACCGTAGAGGACTTGGCTGTGGCTGCATCGCAGAATATGACATTGAGCTAGCAGGCCGCTCTTCATTGCTCGTTGAAGGTGATTGGTCCTTGATTTGAGTCTTCGCTCGCTTTCGTGTATCGGCCTGCTGCCGCTTCTTAGTGCGCTGTGCTTTCTTTTCTGCGGTTGCCTTGTCCTGAGCAGCTAGCTGAGCCAGTCTGGCCTCAGTTTCTTGTTCCTCACGTTCATCAAATTCCCACTGCTCAGACATGAACTGATAGTAGCGTTCACAGATGGGCTGCCAAGTGCGCTCTTGCCCTTCGGTGTGTATTGAGTTGGGATCGGCAAGAATTGCATCGATGTCAGGAGGGGGAGGGTAATCAAAGTCAGGCCCTGGGTTGATTTGTACAGAGGCGTCGTTGAAAAGAGATATGAATGGGTAATAACCGAGTGTGCCATCATCGAAGGGATTGTCCTTGTGAGACTCTTTAAGCCCTTCACGATAACGCTTTTTCTCCTTGGCCTTTCGGTCGGTCGACCGGAGTTGTAAGAAGTCGTAAATATCTTGGAATGCAGTACCCTGACATTCTCCGTTGACGAAGAAGGATATCCGAGACTGAGGTAAAGTAGGCAGCGGCCTCAGGTTAGCATTTTTATCGTTGGCTACGTTGGTTGGGCCACTGGAACGTTCGGGTAATTTAACGCCACCACCTTTTTTAGAGGTCGACGGCACGGAAGATGTGTTTGAGGATTTACCAGAGTAATCCATGAGAGCAATCATTTCTTTTGACTGCGGATACTCTTGCATCTCGAACATTTCCTGGCCCTTAAAATCGATGGCAATACGCTGACGATTAAGATGCGCAGGATCATAGGGATCTTTGGGATTTGGCGATCGCTTGGGAGGGAGGGATATGTACATGCCGACCACGTCCCCTGAGGAAAATGGGCGTCCATAGGGACGGGGTCGCGAGAGAGTTACTTTGTCACCAGTCTTGTCCCGGTAGCCATAGCTGTATCCGTCAAGTCCAACGGGTCCATTCAAAGGAGCCTCTCGCCGACCCCATCCTACTCTGACATGACAGCCGTCCCTTCTACCGTCGTTTGATGACTCTCCGCCACCACGAAGAATTTTAACCTCCATGTACCATTTCCCTTCACGCACCGGCGCATTACAGCGCGCACTGCGATAACCCTTTGTGCCCAACAGCCCTAGACCATCTTTTGTAACGTGTACAAATGGGCTTCTGTCTTCCCAACTAACCCTGTACGATCGTGGATTGCTTTCAATGGTGCGAAAATGGATGATGGACCCCGATGGTTTGATCCCCGCAGGCGTGTAGCGGAAACCGACGCGATTGACACCAATGTTTTCGGTCTTGAAGTAGTTAGATCCATCCGAGATAGGAACGAATGTAGGGCCACGAGAAACGGTAAGTTGAGGACGAGAAAAGAGGTCAGCACGAGAAGTGAGAACCCTTTTGAGATAGGTGAGTATATCCTTGACATGAGAACGGGAGAAAAAGCACGTACTCTGGAGTGCCTGGGTCTGAGGGAGCAGGAGACGAAGCAGGCTGAGCGCCTCGTTTTCTTTTCTTGCTTGCTGGCTGAGCGAGAACGGGCTGAGGGGACGCTGCCTCTGGAGGTGGTGACGAGAATTCAGTGAGCATGTTCTTTCCTTTTTCGGCCTGAGAGTGGCGCATCTGGATTTCTGACCTGGACCGCCACAGCCTTCACTCGTCGTCGTCAATATGTCCTCAGGGCCTCGAATCGCTCTCGATTTTATTCTATTTCCAAGTATCCTATTGGCCGCCTGTCGTCTCTTAAGATGACGAATATCTCCGGTCATTTTCGTATCCATCGTACTCCTCAATGTCGACTGTAGAAACCATAGAACCCATCTCAGAGCAAGTCCAAGAAGACGGGGGACAGACTACTCCTCATGCAGAAAAGCCAGCTTGTCCTTTCTCTGGTGAGGCAGATTCTGTCCCATCTGTCTCCCCGATGTCTCCCGCAACACCTTCAACCCAAGAAATCGACCCAAATCTCCTTAGGACGTCCTTAGAAGATCGCCTTGCGTATATAAAGGATTTCATCATGTGGGGACGTGCAGACCAGGAAATACTGAACAAGGTTGCGCCTTTGGTGAACGACTTGATTCCAAAAGTCGTGGACGACTTGTACGCCAAGCTGTTCGAGTTTGATATCACTAAACAGGTGCGGCTACTATCTTGCTCCTTGTATAATTCCTCTCGCTGAGTCAGTTTCTGTACTAGGTATTCTTGAAACGGAACGAGGTATGTAGTCTTCGTCTTCTATGTTTTCTTATATGCTAATTTAGAGCAGGGTTTTGACGGCCCGCTACCAACGAAGCTTGAAGATCTGACACTAGACAGTGCGCAGCTCGTGTACCGGAAGGTAAGTCATGGATACAGCACCGTCACCGCATATACTGAAGACAAACTTCTAGATTTTCATGAAGTCTTGGGCTCGTCGCGTTTTGATGTCTGACTATTCGTCCGGAAAAACTTGGGCCTACATGGACAAAGTTGGGATCATGCACACCGGTGTGAAATCCTTTAAACATCGAACACACGTATCACCTCTTGTCGTGCCTTGTGAGTCGGTCCTCAGCCTATTCAATCTTCGCTTACTGACTCCTTGATTATAGACCGCGACTGCGCCCTTGCACTTGGCTGGGTCCAGACTGTGTTGCAGACGGCAATTCTTCATTTGAAAGATGAGGAATTATCATTACCTGAAAAGACCAGTGCTATTGCTGCTGTTAGTAAGGTGCGTTCAATTTCAGTCTGATTCACCGAACAATTCTGATTCTTCTTTAAGATTATTTGGATACAAAATGATCTATTCGCAAGGCATTACATCAACGAGTGATTGTCACTCAGTATTTTATAGCACCATATACATACTTCCAACGGCTTCACTGTATTTGAAATTGATGTATTAACAACAACTCTCGACACCATCTCGAAACCTTTCAAGACCTCGCTCAGAGAGCATTGTATGGACAGTTCAATAAAAGTCTCCTAACTTTGTAATATTTAACCCCCCACCGTCCACTTGCTAAGTAAATTGCTTTGTTCAAGACTTCCGTGCACTAGCAGCAATCCTACTCCTAGACTATCTCCATTGGAGCTGCTGTATCTGAACCAAACAGTTGTGCATCTTCGTCCATATCATCTCCCTGATCAACATTATTGTCCCCGTCGCCCTCTGAATCTGAGTCGCGGTCTCCGTCAAGCATAATACCTTCCTTTTTCAGTCTCTGTTTTTCCTTCATCTCATCGCGCTGTGCTTGTTTCATTTCTAGATCAGCCGTCAATTTCTTCAACGCATCTTCAAATCGTTTCTAGAAACGAAAGAGAACATGCTTCAATTTGGAGATACATGGAAGTAGGAGGAAATAACTGACCCTAATCAGTGGATTTGCGGAGCTGGCGATCTCGCTACCCTTCTTTGCCACCGCAGCCTCTAGATCGCGAATTTCCTCGTTCAATAATTTTCGGGCCTGCACGTCGTCGTCGTCGTCATCATCTTCATCCTCCTCTTCCTCACTTTCCTCATCCTCATCCTCTTCTTCATCACCATCTTCCTCCTCATCACCTAGTGCAAGGTCCAACTCAGCTGCTAATTCTTCATCAATGTCACCATCCTGCTCTTCCTCCCCTTCACCCTCTTCCTCGCCATCATCCCCAGGCCCTCCCGGTGTAGGAGGATCGCCGGTATCAGAAATGGCAGGAGTCGGTGCATCGATAGGTTCCTCTCTCTCGATAAATTCAGAGTCCGAAAGGTCGGGATTGACATTATCAAGAATTTCTGAAGCGGAGATGAAGGTTTTTCAGACAACAAACTGGCAAACGTAGCATACCATATTTAATTTCTGATGCCAACGCATCCTCTTCCAGTAGTCTCTCCACTTCTTGTTCTACAGTCTCAATTGTCTATATCACAGTCAGAGTAAGTGGAACTCTTGAAGAACACTTTAGATACATACACGTCTATTAATCCTCTTCCTAAACCTTCGCTTTCGTACATGGTGCAGCGGCGGAGTCATTCCATGAGGCCAGATGAAGTCGTCGATATTGAATCCTTTCTGCTGAGACACAACTTCTTCACTCTCGAGGCGATCCTCTACCACGAGCATCTAATTATAAAATCCAAAGGCACATTTCCTTTGTTAAAAATCGTATATGAGAGATACAGAGACATAAATTGACCTGACATATGTCCGCTACTTTAAACATCTGTTTGTTATCGAGCGTCTTTTGAGACTCGATGATACAAGGAAGATCTACGAGTTTTGAGGTGTAAGTGTTGTTGCCAATGTGGAATGTAGCTCGCCGTGAATCTGAAAAAATGGATTGGAAAATGTAAAAATAGAAGATTGTTTCAGAACTAAAGCATGCTCACCTTTGAACTTGAACCACACGTCAGGCGATACCTCCCTCGAGGAAACCATCTTTCTCAGCTTTTCACAGTCCTCGCCTGGAGGCATACGCAAGATGAATTGCTCCTCAAAAGCCAAATCTTCATCATCCGAATCCAGCTCGCGGTCGTACTGACCCAGAAAGGACATCCCGGGCGCCTGGGCTGCAGCTTTTTCGCTTAGTTTGAGCTTGAGCTTGGGCTGGAATTTCCCCCTTGCTGCACCAGATCGAGTGGTACGTTCTGTAGGTTCTACCGATGCTGTAGCGACATGGCTCGTCGTGCGTAAACGTGAAGAGGTGCGGGACCCAGAGGCAGAAGTATTTGAAGGAGGCGGAGGAGGATTCATGTCATTTGAAGGGCCAGCCTGAGGTTCCTGCAGCTCTACATCGTCGACTATTATCACGTCTTCGTCCATAGTAGTATTGGGTACCAAGTACTGAGTACTGGTTCAAGTGCTGAAATTGTCACGTGTCCATAATCACCCCTTTTCCTACCATGACCAGTACTGCTCTGCGGTGAGTACCAATCTCGAGTACGATTCGATCGACCTGAAACTCTCCAATACAGACGAATTCAGAAAGTATGTTGCCTATCTTGTGATCCTCAGCCGATCCCATTAATTCGCTCGTCAGGAATTGGCTGACATCAATAATAACCCGTTAGAGGTATCTCTGCATTCACCTCGAATTCGTTACCGCACCTTACCGTCTTTGCTAGAATGTCACGGTTGAGGCCCAAGAAAACAATCTCTTTGAGTGGAACTGCACCATCATCGCCGAAGTAAGGAATCTTGTCATATCGCTGACCTTTTCATCTTACCAAAAACGAACAGCCAGATTCTCCTTACAAAGGTGGCACCTTCAAGTACACGTTAACTTTACCTCCGAATTTCCCATTCAAGGCGCCCACGGTATAGACAAACACTCAATCAATCAATAGGGATGTAAAATTTCATCTAACGTTGGTAGGTAACTTTCAAGACGAAAATCTATCATCCTGGCATCAATGAAGAGGGAGCAATATGTGTACCCGTTCTGCGAGATGAGGTATGTGGATCCTGTGCTGCATTTTTACTTATTGGCTTATTGATTGAATCTAGTGGAAGCCTTCCGTGACACTTTCAACAGGCAAGGGTTCTTGCTCGGTCCACAGACGGTATGCTGACCAGAGATTGCTTGCAGTGTTAGCGATCGTACAGGAGAAGCTCAATAATCCGAGTCCAGATGACCCTTTTGAACCCGATATCGCAGCTGTGGGTCTTTTTACGTTCTGCACTAGTCAGCAGTTCTGATGAAGGATTGACAGCTTTTGAAAAACGACAAGGCGAAATTCCTTGCCACCGCGAAGGAGTGGACAAAGAAGTAAGTGATCGAGCTGTCTCTGCAGAGCTAGAACCAATATATGTTTCGTTGAGGTATGCAATGTAAAAGTGGAGACTGAGTGTATTCTAGTAGTTCATGTAACCTTATGAGATGTATTTGGACATGTTGAGCGTCTACGGTTCTACATAACAATTGTGACAGTCGACATTTGAATTCCAGCTTGAACTCGTGCTATCCACGTTCCTCAACAACTCTTTCCTTTCCAGTAACGCCTATCTTTTCACCTTCAACGTGTATAAAACGAGGTTTCAATTATGCATCGTTTTCGGTCTGTATCACTTGTCTGTCAGCCCTGAACGCGTATCTTCATTCTAACTTCCTGTATAGCAAGAAATCAGACGCTAAGAAGAATCAGCTTCCCATCCTTCCTCCTTTACAAATATCTTTTACTGCGCCCACAGAGCACCAACAGCCTACATTTGAACTCCCTTCTGCGGACGATTTCCGCACGTCACTCATTCTTCCAGAGTTAGAGAAACATCTTCTCATTAAATTCTTCATTTCTGACGCCTCACCTCTAGTCTTTCCCGTCGTTTTTCCCTACTTCGCAATTCCTCAGGTGACCCGCTCCCGGTTGACGTACTGCGATCACGATTAGCAGAACAGAGGGCCAGAGGTGCAGAGAATCAAGTCACCGAAGAGGAAGAAGAGATGATCCTAGAGAGTCTCGGTCTGCGCACCAAGTATTCATCCAAATCACAAGAAAATGTTGCTGAAGACTCGATGAGACAGTCAATGCGATCTACCAATTCCTCTTTATCACATTCACCCAGTATTGGTCGCTCAGCCAAGCGGTACAGTAACAACCTCTTTGGTTCCGGAAGACTTCGAGACTACTCCTATGTTCGGACTGCTACACAAGGCAGACATGGAGGTTCTCGTACAACCTCAGCAGCTCCTTCTGAATCTTCTCTTAATCCCCAGTCCTCCTATTCTGGCAGCCTGAGACCAGTGACACCTGAAAATAGTGGTGGTTCCTCGACTCAGCCCAGCCCAGATGAGAAACGAGGGACACGCTCCGCTCCATTAATTCCTCCTGCGCCTTACGGCGAACATACAATGTCGTCCGCGGAATACCGTCTTTCCAAGTCGCTAGGCTCGTCGGTGCTTAAGCGCGCTTCGCTGGCATTGGAGGAAGCTATTAGGGAGATAGAAGAGGACGTCGAGGATGAGATTGTTATGCCACGGTCGGCTCCCATATCACGGCAGAATGCTGACCAATATAATACAGTGCGTCCCGTAATTTTGCCAGCATTGTTTTGTTTTTTCTCATTTCGTTGCGCTTTTCAGCAAAAGGAAACTAGTTCCTCCAGGTTGTCTGATGTGTATGAAGCGGGAATGGCCATCTTACCAGACACCCAACACCGGGCTGAAAAAGAGGAGAGACGAGCGTCTCCAATCCCTTCACGTATTCTTCCTGGTTACATCCCGGGCATGCCTCGGCCTATGACACCTCGTGAAGATACTGACAGCGAAGTGCTCAGGTCGCATTCAACTACTCCCCGTGCTACGTCTCCTTCCTCCAGTAAGATGGAACCATCCTCGCCTACCACCGCCGGATTATCAAATCAGGCTACTGGCCTGTTTCGAAATAACTCTTCTACTTCCTTCTCACGACAATCCTCCCGCCCCACATCACCCTCTTCCCCTTCCCCTATGTTTCTACAGCGTAGTCCTACCTCAGGTCACTACTCGCCGGACGTTTTGCAACGCGGTGAGCGGAGCGCGGATGGGTCTGTTAGCGGAAGCCATGATGCGTCTTCTGTGCCCAGCCGGAGACGGCCAGCATCGCCACTGTCGGGGCCTTCCTACCAACCATTCACTGCGGCAGCAACTGTTTCGACCTCTCGACCTAGTACTCCTTCGAATGTCACTTGGACTTTCCCTTCTAAATCATTGCCTCAGAAAACCACAGACCATAACCGTAACGGTAGCTGGTTCAGTGATGAAAGTACAGATACGCACGGCGGAGCTTCAAGTTTTGACCATTCCAAGTCAGGTTCCCGGTCATTACGATCGCCTGCACTTCCTGACTCCCCCTTGATCGACCGGGGGCACACGAACATGGCCTCCTTTAGCTCAAATTACTCGGGAACATCTGACAATCGACCGCCCTCGGCCATATCTGGCATTGACCTCAACTCTCCTCAGACCAGTCCAATTAATAGAATGATTCGCTCTCCGACACCTACCCAATCCCCTTCCAGATCTCCAACATCGCCGATCTTTTCCGGTCTGGACACATCCCCGAGGAACACGAGTCGGCGCTCTTCAAAGCAACATACCCCATCTTCTGCTTTGTCACTTTTTCCGTACGGTCCTGTAGTTTTCTCGCCGTTAGCGAACTCCTCGCGGTCTTCATTGGAATCAATCGGATCCAGCTATCATTCATGGGAAGGAGATCAAAAGGACCGTCTATATCCATTACTGGATGCCGACTCTCACCAGCCTGCCTGGCATGACATATCCTTCCCTTCCCAGTCCAGCTCTACGACTCCTGGTGGCTCACCTGACATCGAGTGGGATGCAGAAGATGTAATAAGTCGCTATGGCTTGCACAAGTCGGATTTCTCTGCCATACAGGAGAAGCTTGTGGACGTTGCCAACGCGAAGACTTCAGTAACTCCAGAGACTCGAGACCGCGTGCCGTCGTTGCGACGACGGAGGCCGTCGACTTCACAGTCTAATTATTCTCTCAACGGTCGTGATGTTCGGGTGTGTAATGTTCTCTGTATGGTCTGAATATTTTATTTTGGCTGATTAAAGATATCTAGATCGCTGCACAAGCTCAACCTGCCGCCTCATCACAGACTGCTGACACATTCAATAGTGAACAGATATCTTTATTGAACTCCGTGGTAAATAGTATCAATACACAATCAAATCCACCTCCGCTACAAACTTCGTCTCCCTCAAATGCTGATATCACATCATCAACAACTACATCGGATATCTCTCCTACTACGCGTAGAAACCGTGACCTCGCACAAGTACTTTTTGGCATAGGCAATGGAGAGGAAGCAACGGGGGAGGAACCGTCGGCCAGCACTTTGCACCCATTGTCCTCTGAGGACGCCGACCCTTCGTCTGACCCTCCGAAAGAAGCTCAGCCTACACCTCTTTCGAATACCCCACCTCTTTCTGCGCTACCTTTCTCCTCTTCGAACTCAGGCATCTCTCCTGATGTACCTTCTCCTCTCTATAATCCACTGCGTAGTCCATCTACACCCCGAATACCTCAAACCCCTGAAGCTGAGGAGGAGCTTGCACGAGAAGTCCAACGCAAAACTGATGCTGCCATGGTGGCCCTCAAAAAGAAACCTTCTAATTCCAATCTATCGAGAGAAGCTCTTACTTCTCCGGGTTCGACGAGAAAGAAGATTAATCCCAACCAGATATCTACTCCAACCCTTGTATCTGCCTCAACTAGTGTCGATACAATACCACTGCGCACGCCACCTTTGTCGGGTGGCCCACCTTCGAAGATAGGGTCTCGTTTCAGAAAGCTCAGGGGTACATTGAAGAAGACGAATATGCCCACTGCGGAGGAGATCACGCCCTATCCTCTGGATCTTCGGTCGCCTACTTCAAGCCAGAGTCAGAGTCAGTTCGCGCAGTACGACCCTCAAAGATTACATCCCAACGAGCCTGCAGCCAGTGCCACTGAACTTGGCCGTTTCAAAGTACCTTCCGTACCCGTGCCTAGTCCACCTGCTTCCGCTGGACCAGGCTTGAAGGGGTTCATGGCTCGTTTCAGGGGAAAGCAACGCCACGATGCATCTATTGACTACAAGGCTCCGCCTCAGCGTTTCTCGCCTATCCCTCATTCTCCATTGCAGGATCGTTCTGCTCCTCGCTTGCAAGTACCGAACAACGTGATAACTTCGCCCAGGGACTTCAACGCGCAATTCTCATACCCAGCACCTTCACCGCACTCATCGCATTCACCGCATTCACCGCATTCACAGCAGCCGTCCTCTGCATCTGAAGCGGTCTCAGATGGCGCGGATGCTCACGAATCCATGGCCATTAAACAATTGTTCGATGCCGCATCGAACTTAGGTCTTGATCAGAGGAAGCTAAGTGAGTTGCTTGTTCGCTCGGGCTCAACTTCCTCTAGGTCTACTGAGTGGACCATGTTGACTCGTAACAACTCGAACGTTACGCAATCAAAACCGGAGAGCCGGCTGGAAGGTCAGACGGATAACCTTAGTCCACGAAGCGATTGGGTTACTTTTGAAGATGCTGGTGTGCGTATGACAAAACCCTTACCGTTGTCTAGGAAGTCATCTCTCAAACAGCCACAGCCATCCGAAAATGTGGGCGTTCGGCGACCTCGCCAACAAGCCGCTGATACCAACACCATCGTCAGAAGGACCATCATTTTCCCAGATAACAAGGGGATGTCTGCTGCTGACTTGAATGCTCTGGTCAGAAAGGGTTCCAACCGTCGCCGGAGAGCCAGTGCCATGAGCACCACTTCTACCTCCAGCCGTTCTATTCATGAGCGAGCACCAACTCCTCCTCCTCCGCGCTCTCCAACAACTCGACGGTTCTCTGAAGATAATTCCCCTCCTGTGCCGCAACTGCCTCCCTCCCTGATGTCTCGGATGGATCAAAATTTTCTGAGTGTTCCTTCGCCTTCCGCAGGAGGCCCTGTCGAGAAATCCAGTTCCGCTTATGATTCCTTGTAAGTATTCATAAGCACTGCGAAAACGAAGACTTACTTATGCTTATTTTTAAGGTATGAGATGTATGCTGGGGAAGGCAAGCAAGCGAACGCCGGAACTCCTGAAGCTGGTTCCTCTGCGCAAAGAGACGGTCCTCCAGAACATGGACCTGCATTGGAGGTTATTGAACTTGCCAATGGGGAAATGATCTGGTAGGTGTTGAAGATTTGGTTATAATCGTTCTTGACTTATTTATATCCACCATCATTCTCAGGTCTATAGTTAACGGACTTCGTGATGATGATCTAGACTCTGTTTACACGGGAAGGTCGAGTTTCCAGTCGGAGTACGATCACGACGAAGGCGTCCAGGTCTTTGTTAAGGATCACACAAGAGGGGGATCCAAGGGAAGCAACTCGTCTTTCTTTTCGCGCAGAAAGCAAGGTCAGGGGAAAAACAGGCCAGAGACGAAAGTATGCATTATTCTATTATTATCAGTAGACTGGGATTGCTTAATTGTATATTTAACCATACAGGTTTTCTATAGCTCCTCTGCTCAGATTGGGCGGCTGATAGAGAATCTTTCTCAAGGAATGGACGCGGGAGCTTTCAACTTCTTGCCTCATCATGCTGGGCATTCAGCTGCATCTTCTTTGTCTGGACAGACTGCATCCGACGCACATCTCACCGTGGAGGAGCGTTTGGAACGTATGCTAGGTGCAATGCGGACTTCATAGTGCTGTACATGCATTTCTTGGACTTATTCTTGAATATTGTTCACGCTCCTTAGTGATTTAACTGTAGCGATAATTTCGATGATACCTATTTGATATTAATACATTTATGGTCCATCTCTTGTTGCCAATACCAAAGATACATAGGATGCTAATAAGTTATTACATGCCGTGTCTGTCAATCCACCTAATAAGACAAAGAGATAGGAGTGCTTCAAGCAGCAAAAGGTCGTTAGCGAACTTGTACTGTAACAAACCGTGCGATGGTCCAACGATCGTAGGTGCAACATATCGGCGAAAAGCTGCAATTTGTACATTGTTAGGAAGTAGATATAGCTAAATCGCACAGGTGATCAAGTAATCCAAGTTTGAATAGGTGTTCGACTCACATCATAGGATGTAGTGTTCGAATGGCACTGCCTCCACTCAAATCTTCTACCGTCCCCTGAAAACGTGAAGCTGCGAGCACTATACCCATCTAAGCTCAAGAAATGTAGATTTGAGCTTGTGAAGTGCTCACCCGTGTGTCGAACCCGGCAGTACAAGGTGGGACATAGGTATCCTTTTCGCTCCAATTATAACCATGCCCAGGTGATTTCCCGGACTCCATTCCAAGGAGGCAATCACGTCTTTTCCCCTCGTTACCTAAATAGTCATGAGTATTATACAGTTAAGCACACCTACTAACAGCTTACTATCGTTCTCGGGTTTAGCATAAGACCCCGTTCAAATGTTTCGAACGAAAAGAATATAGGCTTGGTGTCCTCTCCTATAACAACACAAGCGCGTGGGTCGTCTCGACCAGTGAAGAATAAATCGTAAGTAGGGTCTTCCATTGAGAATAGGAATAAGCTCTTGTAGAAGGCCTGTTCTTATAAGACCTTTCCCTGGGACCTAGCTCCCGTGATAGGCGCGTCTCATGGGAACAAGTCATCGATAGTGGCGCAAGAACAGAAGCCTTGGGGTCTAGGTCAAGGTATTTCGCGACGGCGCAGACCTCTGAAGTGGTTTGCAGTGGTTTGTTCATATAGTCGTTGGGCATGTTATTGAAGACATACTAGTCAATCGTCATTTCAGAAGGCACTCGAACCTGTCACAGTCGGGGCACTAAAAGTTTAATTGCCAGGGCAAAAGCCGGAGCTTTCCCAAAAGTAGAACCGGCATCAAATGACGGTTCCTGAACCTCCACGTTTTCTCGAAGGATGGCAAAGAAAAAGATTTCAAGACGTTGACGAAAGCAAGCGGACTTGAACATCACGTTTGCTCTAGCCTCTGAGTCCCCATCTGGAGTCTATGAAGGCCGAGGCCTTATCACGTTAGCACTCGTTAGACGCGCAAGAGGTTCGATGCGGTCAGATCATAGACGAAAGCACAGTCTGATAGAAACTGACCAAGTGGTGGACAGTGAACACGAGTCAGACCGTGTCAAAACTAATTTCAGATGAGCAAAGCAGTCAATGTTTATAAATCAAGAGTTGGAGCATTCCTGCGATGCATATAAGCAAGACTATACGACAATAACAGCAACAAGAGCAGGGCAAGAGGAGGTCTAAGAGTTAACTTTCCAGAGAGGTCGCTTACGCATCTTCCGGGTAATGTGTACAGCACTTCCTCCGAAATTTCCTCCGCCGAAAGCAAGAACTACGGTCTCCTCACAGCCAGGACCTCGTGCAATACCGCGTTTTCTGATTTCGATCGCGTCTTTTGCAAACTTGAAACGCGCTTGGTCCGAGCCTTTACATACGGGTTAGGTTGCTGACCACTCAATGGTAAAGAGGAGACTGTACCAATCTGAAAACTCGGAGATTCGACGGCCGTCTTGAACATCTCGAACGGCACCCTTGAGAATATCTGTAGTAGGACCTCACGGCCATGTTGCTCCGAGTTTGTCGGTGCACTACTTGACGAAGTCCCGTGTACATCCAGAATCTCTGGAAGCGTGACCACCAAGAAATGGAAGACATCGTCGCGTATTTTTTTTGCATAGGGGCCAAATACTGTGACAGGAGATATATCTGGGGTTTCTGCGCCACTTGATGGAACAGGAATCGTGTCAATGAATTCTAACCAAGAACCGATGGTGTCGACTGATATGGAACGTTTACATGTCTCATAGGCGTATTCGCAGAGATCCTCCATACCACCAAGCATACAGCCAGCGGCAAGGACCGCGCGTGCATTGTCCGTTCGAATGAGTCTTAATGAGATGGATGAGTAGAGATAGCCCAGTGCTTGTAGAATTGAATTTTTAAAAAAAATCCACGTAAGTATAATGCTGTAAGTTTTTGAAGAACGTGGCACCTATAGCGAAACCCTTGAAGATCATGAGACGAGACCTTGAAGGAAAAATCCTGCTTACAGACATACCTCTTGCGTAACTTCCGGCTCTCGATCTAGAGGAACATAGATTGTCCTCGGACTTCCAACTTGAGCTTGAGGGGAAGTAGACATGAGTTGAACCAAAAGGGGTGAGCGAGACAAGATTATAGCGTGAAGCCGATAAACATTTTGGTGTGCGTGCTGTAAATGAAAATAAATATTTGAGCTATACGGAGCATCGAAAACTCACGAGGATTGTATCAGCATAGTCCTAGTGAACGCTACAAAGTCAGGACATTATCTAAGAGTGTCAAAAAGAGCATATGTGCTTACCCCCCGCTGAAAACCATAATCATAGAGATAACTGATTATGTTTTGGTCATGGCTCGGATAGAAAGACCTAGGTATTTTTCCCTCGAGAAATGTTCAGCAAGAACGCGAAGGAACATACTGCGAGTCGGGGTAGCCACTGGTATGATACGACTCGGAACTTGATTCTGAAGAATTTGGAAGAGGAGATGATCCATTTAGAAGACGATGGCCATTTATTGGTGTTGAAGAAAGACCAGAGGCCATCTGAGGAGATTATTTTGTAAATATAAAGGATTAGAATGAAGACCGGGGGAGCACTGAGCAGTGAGGAATCGCGTGACAGACAGTCACATACAGCATTGAATGGATCCTCCTCTTCCTCTCGACGCACTCTACACTCCCTTCTGGTGCGAAGAGAACGTCTACCTTCTTGCACAGCGCTTTCTTTCTGATTCAAATCTCTCTCAAATCTGGGACGTATACGCTGTCTTTATCTCTAATCATGCCAAGACGGCGCGTAGATTGTCCTCACATTTCTGGCACGAAAACCAAGACGATTCCTTGTAATAGGTCGCGTTATGGAATCAGAAACTTGCCAAAGAGAAAGATCAGCCTGTCATCTGGGACTATCATGTCATTCTCGTCTTGCGTCCTCGCCAGTTAGGTTTAGAGTCCTGGGTTTATGATTTTGACAGCCAACTCGGATTTCCTATACCTTGGAGAAGTTGGTGGAAGTTTCTATATGTGCGACCGCTTTTTGATCTTTTCATTTCAGGCTACTTTCTTCAGACTTTCTCTCTGGACGTAGCGAGCGAGTATTCAAGGTCAGTGCCTTCTGTATCTTTCGGTGATACATACAAATCCTCAGCCTGAGTATAGTTTGTTTAGGGTCGTCTCTGGTACCATCCTCATGGATCATTTTGCATCAGATCGGTCCCACATGGTATACTTGCTGCACGAAATTCTTGTTCTGCGTCTGACTTGCGCTTGCAGATTGACATATCTGCTTCTGGAACGGCAGAGACGCCGATATACCTTCAGCCCCCTCCTACTTATACACCACTGTGTGGGCGGTTTTGTACAGATAATGGTGTGTCCAACAATTTGGCCGATTACATCTCTATGTCACCTTCAGAACATGGGTTTGGCGATGTACTGGACATTCAAGATGTGTTCACATTCTTTCGCTCTCCGGCATGTGTATCCGAAACATGAACGGGCTGGATGTTTGGATATTCGTTAAATTCGTTCTACATTCAAAGATCCATATTATCAGGCTCCATATATGCTACCAACGCCACTTGACAAGCCAGCGGAGAATATACATCCGATTCCAAGTGTTCATCCTATCCTGCTAAATACCTGTAGTGCCAAAGAGAGTCCGGGCACAGCAAGGTTCAAATGATATCGTGGTTTGTCGGTATTTCGCAACTTCGAGTATAGTGTCATTAACATAAATTTGTTGATCTTTCAATTATCAAAGGATATATCGACGCAGCAACATCTGTGCAGAAGAACGCACTAAGCAAATGTCTGAACATAGTAGTATGCTGAATGCTTACAGGTAGAGGGGGTTGAGTTCCGAATCATACTTGTCATCAGGACTGCCAGTGACTGCGAGAGTGTTGTGGTTTCTTTAGAACCAGGTCCGGTGATGCAGCATCTTTCCTGAAGGGAACAAAGATGGGCACAGGCCCAGAAGATCTTCCTTTCTGCTGCACGGGTAGCGACGCTCTGACCGGCGCCGGTGATACAATGGATGACGATGAATGTGTTACAGGCGTAGGTAGACGGTTGCTACCCTTGGACGCGTACGGTGACGTTGCTACACCCACGTTGTTCGTGAATGGATGAACCGCAAAAGGATTGAATGAGTCGGGAATAGGTGAGTGCGACATGATGTCAAATCCTTCGAGTGGGGGAACTTGGAGTAAGGGACATCTGTTCTTTGATGTCTTTATTCTTTCCAGCCTTGCACCTGATCCCTGTGCCTTTTGCGTGCTGTTCGCCTGTCAGTGGTAGCCAAAAACACCATCTCCCTAACACGTGTTAATGTATAGCGCGGTAGTAGACGGTAGCCCGGTCTGACTCCTGAGAGCTGCTTAGAGCTTCTGATAGACGGATAATATATTGCCGTTCGTCATCTTACATTCATTCCTCTACCTCTTCGGTCAGTTCGAGGCTCGGTGAAAGTTCGGATTCAAATTTTAGATTTTAGGCGTCCCATCGCAAGTTTTACTTCTCGTGGCTAGACGTAAGTGAGCTGGCAGAACTTTTCTCCGGTATGTCGCATACAATCCCATTTCTCCACCTCCCGTTTGTCAGTCACTCTTCATTGAGCCCGCATGACTTAAACGATTGTGCATATCGTGACAAAGAGGATAGGCCAGAGATGGTGGTGACGTATGCTCATATAATTGATAGAAGAGAAGCAGCACTTCCCAGCTGTCTGCGGATATCATAGAAGTCAACGTCATGGGCTATAGAGGAAAAACATGATACGCCCTCAGTAAAGCTCAGATAACAATCATAGGCTGGGCTGGAAGCTTACTGTCTTCGACTTCTCCCCATCGTTCTATCTGGCTATTAACCTCGACTCGTGCAGCTTCGGAAGCTTGCTCCACAGTGAGATGCCTTTTTACCAATGCTAAGGCGACTATAAACGACTTTGTTACGTAGGTGGCGCGTTCCATGGCTGCAACGAGAGGATGTCGGCTGCATTCATGAGAGAGGGTATTCTACACGTACCTGCCATTTCCCACTGGTTAAAGCCTGCTAGAGCTGCACCTAATTTTCTTTTGGTCTCTTCTGGCTGAGAGTTAGACAGAATTGAGTTGAATTTGTGAATTTTGACATCGAATGTTTTCTGAGCCCATGAGAACAAAGGATCCCAGTGCTGCACTTGTAATTTGACGAGAGGATCCGGATATTCCTGGTAAAAGCTGAGGACGGGAGCATTTTGAGTTCGTTTTTAGATGTGTAAAAGACGACAAATACCATATTGTGTCCGTATCTAGATATTCTAAGAGGGCTTCGGTAACTCCCGTCCGTGAATCTTTTTCAATCAAGGAGTCAATAGCTCTCGAAACCAAGGAGGTCTAGGTCACTATCAGTTTCGTCTACACAAAGAAACATGTAAATGACTCACCATGGGCAAAGCATGCGGCTTGAGCAATGTAGCCTGATTCTCCCATTCTGCGGCGACAAGAGTAGCCACTAGACGCTTGTTGTGCGGTAGTAACAAAGTGTTCCCAGAAGGCGTTTTGAGAGCACGTTTGTCTAGGGTGACAACATATCCATCTGAACGGTTTTCAATACCGACTGTTGTCCAGAAACGTTTCATTGTAGCTTCAGCACCTAAAGTCGAGGAATTAGTATATTAGACAAACGGAAGGCGAGAAATGGGTTACGATTCGTTTCCGTGACAGGAGTTCCTTCGACTGTAGTAGCCTTCCAGCGCACCAAGGAAATAGAAGGACATTCTGAGAATCTAGAAGGAATATGAACGATACCGGCGCGATGGAGTCGTCTTGAAAGCATCGTCGGCGGCACGCTCCCACGTGATGCGAAACGCGTCTCTTAAGCGCTTGACTGGTTTGGGCGCTTATAAGCAACTCAGGTCTGTTCTGTCACGTACGGTGATGTCGCAGACAAGGCTTTCCTCGTACTTCACCGCTTATTCAGGCCAAAGAAATGTTGCGAAACGACCTAGTGCTGTAGTCGATCTCACTGAAGACTCTGATGAAGAACGGCATTCAAAGAAACCCAGAGAGTCATTGTTGGATGCGTCCTCACCGGCCTCACCTTCTGATGTAGCATCACGATGGCGATTTGACCCCTCATCACCGTCAAAATCTACTCACACAGATGAGCTCACTTCTGCTAATCCAGGAGCTCATGCGTCCAAGCGTGAGGCCCTTCGCAGAAAATTACTCCAAGATAGTGGCTCCACGTTCTTTGGCAGGACGCTTTCAGCAGAGTTAGCTAAGACCTCTGATACGGAAGCAAATACGCGTGAAGGAGAATCAGAGGACGAATCTGATCCAGAGTTCAAGAAGTTGACTGAGATGTTCTCAAAAAAGCCTAGTAAGGGGAAGCAGAAGGCCGCTCCTGCTAAGGCGAAAACGAGAAAGGTAGAGGAGATAGGCCCCAGTGGAGAGCCTTGGACACCTCTTGAGAAACAAGTAATGATATTTGTCTCTAAACTCACGGATAAACTGAAAAATAATGATTGTAGGTGTTGCAGCTCAAGAAAGATAACCCCGGTACATTGCTTATGATTGAAGTTGGATATAAGTACAGATTCTTTGATGAGGACGCCAAAGTAAGCCTTGCCTGCATCATCTTACTCGGGCACCTAATATACCATCAATATATTCAGATTGCTGCCAGGGACCTAGGAATGGTTTGTTTTCCCGACCGCAACTTCTTAGTAGCCTCAATACCTATTGAAAGACGAGACATTCATCTAAAGAAGTAAGCTGCCCCCACTCATGTCGTTCTGACCCACGCTTATTGCGACCTCAGCCTGCTCTCTCGAGGTCATCGCGTGGGCATAGTACATCAAATAGAAACTGCTGCTCTCAAGAAAATTAGCGAAACTCGAAACACAGTGTTTGAACGAAAACTTGTGCATCTGTATACTGCCGCAACGTTAGTGTTCTGCCGTGACCCTGTCTACTTGTGATCTTGATTCATTCTTAGATATGTGGACGCATTGGATTCTGTTGATGAACTTGGTGCACGTACCCCACCCCCATTCATCTGCATCGTGGAAGAAAGCAAATCGAAAAATAATAACAACGTGGTCATTGGGATGATTAGTATTTGCTCCAGCACTGGCGATGTAGTATGGGATGAATTTGAAGGTAATGTCAATGGTTGCCTGTGATAAACTATCTAAAAACGACGCGCTAGACTCGCTCATGAGGCTTGAGCTTGAGGTTAGTATCAATGAGACGTACTGTTTTTTCATAGTTTTGCTAATACATTACGCAGACCAGACTAGTACATCTGAAGCCAGCAGAGATGCTATGCTTGAAAGGTGGTCTGACGGCACCCACCGTGAAGATGTTGTCTCACCTCCTGAGGTATAAACCACTCTTAATCTCGTTATTCTTGCTAAAGAGGTAACTGATACCACTGTGAAAGCTCAACTGCGGACAAGACGAGGCTAGAGTATTTTGATAAACAAATGAGCTATACTGAGGCCTTTGCCTCCATTTCTTCTTTCTACGAAAGCAAAAAGAGGAATCGCATGGCATCTGAAAGCTTGAAGACTGGTATATTTACTTCTGCGGCGAAACTGTGACGATATTGAGTTCTCATCTTCAGGAAAGCTCATGGCTTCTGTTACCGAGTTCCCCCCAAAGGTCGTCATTGCTCTTGCACATATTGTGACACACTTATCTAACTACAATGTTGCCGACGCTTTATTGGAGACCCGATTTTTCACCAAATTCACGACACGGTCTCATATGGTGCTAGCTGCCAATACGCTTAGCAACTTGGAGATTTTCGAAAACGAGACGGACCATACTGCCTATGGCTCCCTTCTGTGGGTCTTGGACCGCACAAAGACTAAATTTGGCGCCAGACTGCTGAAGAATTGGATAGGACAGCCCCTAGTTGATAAAATGCCAGTTTTTTGACATTTGACTGGCTGCTTATGCTGATGAAAGTAATCAATTAGCGCGCTGCAAGAACGGGTGGATGCTGTAGACGAGATAGTGTCCAGCTCTTCCACACATTTGGTGACCCTCCGCCAGACACTCCAGAAATTACCCGACCTCGCTAGAGGCTTATGTAGGATACAATATGGCCAGGTCACAGCCAAGTGTCAAAAATTGATTGAAGAGCTAAAATCATGTTTTAATAGTGTACTCCTCAAGAACTTGCAATTCTGCTCCAGGCATTCAACAAAATAGCACTTGCTTTTGAGCCCATGGCCGGGCCTTCTGATGCTGGATTTCGCTCTCCCATCCTGAATGAGATCATCTACTCCCTTCCGCTTCTTAGGGATTCCATGAAAGAGCTGCTCGGAATCATATTACTGAAGCGCGCGGAGGATGGACAAAAGGACGCTCTCTGGATTGATCCTAGAAGGTATCCAAATATTGAAGAAACTAGAATGGTTAGTATACCTAACACAACTTTCATTGACATAGCTGATCAGGAAGCCGATTAGGCTCTACAAGCAGTTGAACTGGAACTGCAGGAAGAACTGAAATCGAGTTAGTACAGTAGTTCATGATCGAGGACACCTCAGAATGACGCTTTACATCAGTTCGAAAGCTCTTGAAAATGCCTTCTCTTCAATGGGAGACCGTAGCCGGGGAGGAGGTAGTGCACTCACCCTCATCGTCTAACTGCTACTAATATCACTTCAGTACTTGGTTGAGGTTAAGAAAAGCGAGAAGAAATGCATTCCGACACCATGGTTACTGGTTTCCAGGTTCGTTTTTTTCTTCCCTTTATGGAGGACCTTATTACTGAAAACCGTGTACAGCACGAAATTCAAGGCACGTTATCGACCTCCAGAGGTCCATGCCAAACTGCAAGAGCGGTCTCAATGGCAAGAAACTTTAGACGTCAGTTCCGTGTTCAAACTAGACTCTTTCTTTTACACTCATTTATCCACAGCTCGAAGCCGACAGAGCTTATGCCTCTTTTCTAGACGAGATATCTCAAAAGCATTATGGCTACATGCGAAGTGCAGTGAATAAACTTGCTGTGGCAGACTGTCTACTTAGTCTTGCTCAAGTCGCTCTTCGGGTAGGAGCTGCTCAATCTCTCATATCTCCTGCTGATTGGTTCTTCCGCCAGACTGATACGAACTATGTTCGACCGGTATTCACCGATGACGACACATTAGAGATTGTTGAAGGCCGTCATCCGATGGCAGAACTGCTCCGATCTGACCCTTTCCTCCCCAACACAATACGAATGGGTGTTCACGGAGAACCAAAAAGCAAAATTATTACTGGACCAAATATGGGAGGGTAAGCATTTTCTGAAGTGAGATCTTAGTACGCTGCTCATGAAGAATTCAACGCAGGAAGAGCTCTTTGGTCAGAATGATTGCCCTAATTGCTGTTATGGCGCAAATTGGTAGCTACGTACCAGCTGAGTCAGTCAGAATTGGGTTGTTAGACTCTGTCAAGACAAGGATGGGTGGTAGGTAATCATTCGTTTATTCTTCTTCCTGAATTATAACAGCTAGTATAGCTTGGGATGAACTAGCTCGTGGACGCTCCACTTTCATGGTTGAGATGTCGGAAACCAATGAAATACTCCAATCTGCGTCGGCAAGAAGTCTTGTAATTCTTGACGAGCTTGGACGTGGAACTTCCACGTTTGACGGTGTAAGCTTACTCTCGTATCAGGTGTACTTGATACATGGCTCATTCACGCCTTAGATGGCGATTGCTAGCGCAGTCCTTCAACACCTAATACAATCAACGATGTGCAAGGCTCTATTCATCACACACTACCCGTTGGTAGCTGCAGATTTGGAAAAGAAGTTTCCGACTAAGGTTCAGAACTTACACATGGGTTATGCAGCGGAATCACGCATTGACGGAACTCGAGAAATCACATTTCTGTATCGATTGACTGCAGGAATTACCTCAGGTATCTATATCTTACACACCAGCGAGAACTCTGCCTGATAATCCTCTAGAATCTTTCGGCGTTGAATGCGGACGCTTGGCTGGCCTCCCTGAGGACATTCTTCGAGTCGCGTCACAACGGTCTGCCCACATGCAACGGGAAGTTTCAGCACGGATTATTCGACATAGGTCAGGATTGTCCCATTCCTGAAATGCAACTTGGTTACTAAGTTTATTCTTATAGAGCTCGTAAAACTATGAAACTCGTCGGGCAATGCCTATATAGAGCACGCGCAGACTCCGTCATACCGAGCTTACGGACCTTAGCAGAAGCTGCATCTGAAGACACGGAAAAATATCAAGACCATGGCCAAGTAGATTGAGTACAAGTGTGCTCTAATCATGTACTACTTTTTTACGTTTGACTTTCTTACCGCCCGTTGCCGTTTCCTCTGCTGGTGTGGGGGCAGATTTTCGTTTTTGGGCTGCCACTTCCTTTTTTGTAACTCCGTTCGTCACTTGTGCAAGCTGTTTACACATTTGCGAAATGCCTTTGAATCGATCTGACGAGGACAATCGGTCGGCTAGCTGATTCCAGGCAGCCGGATCCCACAACTTCTGAGCGTCTTGAGCAGCTACTCGTTGAGTGTGTCTGGCAGCAAGTAAAGCTAGTTTGAATAACTCCCTCATCTGGGCTGCAGTCAAGGCGAGTGTCTTTTCACAAGCTTTCGATATATCATCGAACAAGGTATCGCGCAGGCTTTTGATGAAAACAAGGATCTCTTCCTGAGAGCTTGGCTACAAGGCAAACAATGTCATAAGTCAGCAAAAGCGCCATATCGAAAATAGAACTCACGTCGTATGGGAGTTGCGCAATAAGATCATGAATTAATTGATAGACTTGACAGCGCCTATAAACGTTGACGGCCTTGCTCGAAAGTCCTAAGAGGTCATTTCGAAGGGCCCAGGCATTTGTTCGGTAACGGCGGAAAAATTGGCGGAAAAACGATACGTTCAATGAGGTGTTCTTTCGAGAGACGAAGTCCGTAAGGGACTGCTTGTACGCTGTGATTACAGCGTCATGCAACCCAGATTGAAGCATGACTTGTGATAAGTATAAGCAACAATCATCAAGGGTAGCTAGATGTTCAGGGGAGCGCTCGTGCCTTGCGCGGCTGTGGATTGTATCAAAAAGCTTTGTGACCTCGTCAATATCAACAGAAGACGGCGCATCTCTGATTTTCCCCAGTCGAGACCGAAGAATACTTCGTGCCTTATCTGACAGTTGTTTTTCGTCAGAACTAGACCGAGTGACCAGGTCAATAAGAGGAATGACGAGCCGGACGATGAAGGGGCTTGTGGGCTGTCTCTTAATGAAGATGTCTACAAGATCGAGGACACGATTCTTGAAATGGGTAGCTTCCCGTTGAGCGTCAAGGTCTGTCCAAACGCATCAATCAGCATATTAGGCGCAACAATCACAAGACAATAGACCTTTAGAGGCTTTTTTTTCGTTGATTCTTGACCTGAATACTTCTGCAAGCTGCTCATCAATGGCCATCATCTGCTCATCGTCCATAAGCTCTTCTTCGCTATCGTCATCGTCTTCATTCGCAGCTTCTATTCCATTGACTGACAGAGCTTCTAGGATCTTCTGGCGTAACTCCTCGTCAGCCTCTTCATCATTACTATCCTGGCTGTCATCGGTATCATCGCTTTCGCTGGAGGTAGCATCTTCATCTTGTTCTTCCTCAACCTCTTCGCCCTCTCCATCCGTTGAATCGAGAGAGTCCTCTGCTGTTGGATCACGAGTTTCCAGTTGCTGCACAGCGATTCATTAATATCAAGTCAGATTGCATGAAAAGAAAGACCTTACAGTCAAGATGAGTTCTATAGTCGATTCTTTAACCTCGCTAGATATCAAAGAGAATGCCTGGTTCCCGATGGTCCGCATGTACGCAGTGGATTTCTCCATGAAACCAATGATCGTATCGACGAGTACATCAATTGGTTCGGGGCTAGTATCGTCGTTTTGAGCGGCAGACTTTCGCCCCGCCTTTTTAGATTTCTCCAGTATAAACAATCGAGTGGAGGCTTCTACACAAGCCTGAAAGGAAAGAGGGCATCAGCTCCGGACGTTTCTGAGTATTCTAGGACTAAGAAACACACTTGAATAGTTTCAGATGGCATTGATTCTTCTGAACAATACTGCTGTAGCGAAGAAGCCAGTAATAACAGCTCCGTACCGCTTGCAGCCTCCTTTTTATCATCGGAGATCTTTACAAACACTTGAGCAAATGATTGGTATGAAGTACCTCATGGTACACTCACCTTCCTCAATTTACCAACAGTCGTGTTCACCTTCAGTCGCAAAGCGGTGTCCTCCTCATCCATATCTAAGACTAATGAGGCGTGCTTTGAATCCTTGTTCAACTCCTCGATTGTCCGCAGAACTTTTGAGACCCAAAACTGGCCGTCAGAAGATACACCAGAAACTTTGATGGTCGTATTATCTGTTTAAATGTATCTCAGTAGGTTAACAAGCACGCGTTGAAACGGCCAACCTCCTTTGAGTGTAGTCGCCTGATTGGTGAGATCGGCCAAACAGCTCAGAAGCTTATCGCGACATGCTTGTCTCAGTTCATCAGAGAACTGGGGCTTAGGCACCTCCCGCAACTACCAATACCAAAATTTAGCATAAGCGTAATAATCACCGAAAGCCGCTTACCCCAATAAATGAACTCTTCTCTGATTTCTTATTCACGATGAAGAAACCATTTACTACGAACCAGTCGAGAACGGACTGAACCCAATCGTCACTCTTGGAGATCGCACCGTTGCGAATCAAAGCAGCAAGTTGATCGATAATCCACCGCCTGCGAGAGTTAATGACCTGGATATCGACACTGGAACTCTGGTATCAATTCACACCCAAATTGGAAATGGGAAGAAAGATACTTGCTCTGCATCGTTTGATTGTCGCAATAAATAGTCGATGTATTGTTTTATGTCGTCGGTGTCCATAGACGAGAGAATGGACTCGACAGTTTTAGTTTTCGTGAGCTTATCGAATTGCTGACTGCCATGAACACCAGTAAGTTGCAGGATAAGGGCGAAACCTATTTTTGGATTGCTTTGAACAAATGTCTGAATTTCAACCACCTGTTTTACGCGCTCAGCAGGGAGGGATATACACTGATGAGACAAATCTCACCGTCTGTTTGGCCACTTTGTGGAGATAACGGTCATGCTTCGATAAATGATTTATCCATGTCCTCATGAAGTTTTTGGTGAATAGCATGGGTATGTTTTCCTCGGAAACACGAGGCAGCGCCTTCTGAAACACCTGAAAGCCCCAGAATTTACGTTCCGGAGAGGAGGTAGAGGAGAACAGTGACTCTAAATACAAACATCAGGAAGACAGATGAAAAGTCAGACGCCATGAACATACCGTCCACGACGATGCGAAAGAACTCCGGAAAACTATTCAGTGAGCCAGTATTCGGGCCAGAGAGTAAACGGTCAAGGATGATATCCCAAACAAAGTGGAGCTGAGGTTTCCAGGTGCTAGCAGCATTTTTAGGCACATCTTGCACCTCGCTATCAATATTGGCTTCCTATAATCCATGTTATCCAATTGAACTAAAACAGCAAGAAATCGAGATAATGACCTTAAGAATCAACGCAAGTGTCTGTAAATTTACACTGCTTAACAAGTCTGGAGATTTGAAAGTTGGTGCCACAAGTGTTCGCCAGTCCGACCCCATGGATGCGCTTTGTAGCTTCAAAGTTAGAGCTACCTTTTCCGGAGACCATACTTTATTCTCGACAAAAAGGTGCTGAACAATGAAAGTGAAAGCTTCATCCTTCCATGTAACTTCCGCATCCTTCAAAACGTCAACCACTAAACCTATTCCCCACCAAGCACTCTCTCGAAGCCATGACTTCTTTTCCCCTAGGGTCACAAGCTGTGATACGACTTCTTGAAAGCCAGAGAGAGACGAAGCGAGAGTCTCTGACGACTGAGAAGTGGGCAGGGGTTTTGTTCGCACGAGCAACTTGGATTGTACGATGGCCGTCATACCAAACAGACGAGCGAAAAGAATATCGCGCTCCTCCTGGCCTGTCATTGAACCCTGTGACTTTGTAGCATCCATAATCAGAGAAAAAATTTGGGAGCATGTCACGGTGTCTAAACGAGAGAGGAGCTTGAAATGGATGAGGCTTGACAATAGCTAAATCGACGTCCAAGACTCACCTCAGTTAATGCGACCGAAAAACCTAGTCTACTACTCTCCCTGGGACTTGCCAGGCCTCGAATAAGACGTCGAACAGAGTATGAAACGTCTTGAGCATTTAATGACTCCAAAACATCCACCTTCCTAGATTCATCATTCCTTTCATCCTCTTCACTTGGACTTGGAGCCTTGAATTGATTTTGGAAATACTCTAAAGTAGATATTAACTTGACCGATGCTTCTACACGCTCATTTTTTGAAGCCGAGGAAAGATGCCAGAACAGAGGCAAAGTCGTAGACATACGAGAACGCGATGACAGCTTTTAGAAAAAAATTGTTGATCGTAAAATAAGATCGTTGTTTGATTTTCCTGTCACAGCCAAATACTTCCGGCGTACAAAGAAGTCGCCGACACTTTGCAGAAATTGTCTTCGGCGGACTTACTCAGCCTTACTGTACATAAGTCGAGCTCGACTCTGACATCGCGATGGTCATTCTATATGAAGCACAAGTACGTATAATCTACATTGTAATCTACATTTCCAATTATTAAACAAGTATAGCCTTAGACCGTAGAATAATTCATAAACAGTGTGTCCGAGGTCATGTAAAATCGCAAGTTTCTAGTCAAGATGCATATAGTGCCCTTTAATTCCTAGCCTGCATTTTTCGCAGCCTGCGCGGGGTCCCATGGTGAAGCGTCTCCGTGAAGGAGAAGATATACCAGCGCTAGATGGCGAGGTAGTTATGGACATGGGACTGTCCGACATTGGAGTAGCTATTCGAGTAACCGGTGTGAACGCCATCGGAATCACAACGTCGGGAGTGGGAGGTAGAATATTTATCGAAGGGGGAATTGGTTGTTGATATTCCAATTTGTCCGGGGTCGATCTGTTTTGTGAAGGAAAAGGAATATGAGGAACAGACTGAGAGAAGGTTTTTGGAACCGGCAGTGCATGAATGGATTGTGTCTGCAATGGTGGT
The DNA here is from genome assembly GCA_003987895.1 of Neonothopanus nambi. Classification (NCBI taxonomy): domain Eukaryota; kingdom Fungi; phylum Basidiomycota; class Agaricomycetes; order Agaricales; family Omphalotaceae; genus Neonothopanus; species Neonothopanus nambi. The sequence goes on from RCHF01000076.1 coordinate 29,307, forward strand.
AGGTGTGGCCTGCTCATGACTGCCGGAGGTGGCGCACTACATGAATTCTTCTTCGTGCAAAAAGTCAATATAAAATACAAAAGTAATCAGAGCAGGAAACGCACCACGGGTTCCTTAGGCACCATTAGATTTTCGCCATGATTAAGAGGAGGTGTCCCAGCACCAGTAGGGCCAATGGTCAGATCACTGGCTTGTTGGACCCAATCTTCAGACGTGTGCCGGCTACTGCTGGCCGAGCTAGAGCTCTGAGAGGAGTAATGTGGATAGTGTGCGGGATAACCATTATCATTTGCAAGCGAAAGACGTTTCTAACACAAGATGTTCAACTCCTTGGGAGGGCCAAGAAAGAGACGCGCTTACTGTAGGCCGGCTTGGAGAAGATGAATCATCAGGAGAGCGTGCTCGTTTTGAAGACGTTGGGTAACCTTGAAGAAGGCAGAGCGGGGGAGACTGCAGATCCACTTCCATTTGCATCATGAGAACGATATGGTTAGGAACAAGTTCGCGCTTGAAAGTTGAAACAATTGTGCAAAGCTGAAGAGTTAGACACGAACAATCAGGCAGTCACACAACACCCGCGTCACATCATTCCTTTATAACACAGCCAAAAACCTAATATACTATTTACTATTTTCTACACACGCGGGCTTTTTCTAGTCTACATGTACAAGCTAAAGAGAAACAAAAAAAAAAGCAAAAACAAGTATATGTATATGTATATATGTGTACTGGCAACAGCACGTCATGTTCAACCTTGAATCTTGAGTGCGGACCTGGGTAACTTGGGCTCCCCCTCGACGTAAGGCTCACCCGTCTCAGCGCGGAGCATATCGTTAAGCCAAGCACCCTTGGGCTGCAGCTTTACGCCTCGAGACGCGTACATGACTGCGAGATACAGCCATGCCGCCGCATTACCGACAGTACCAACTTCGTCAGATACATGAGTCTTGGCGTACTGGCTCATTTTCCTGTATAGAGCCTCGTCTGACCACAGTTCCATCAGATGCTTAGCGACAGCGGCATTGTCACCGGGTGTAGTCAAGAAGCCACTCTTGCCGTGTTCAACCTGCAAGGGAATACCACCCGTCGTGGAAGCGATGATGGGAATTCCAGCATGGATGGCTTCAGAAACCTTGACTTCGAAACCCTCACGTGTGGAAAGCTGAAGCGCAATTCTGGCGTTGGACATCAGAGCATTGAGTACTAGATAAAATGAGAACTCAGACTTCAAAATCCTGCGTACAACTGAGCTGGAAGAGACTTACATTGGTCGCTGGGTGGCAATCTCATTACCACAATATCCTTTGCATACTCCCTATATTGATCCGAGTAGATGATCTGTATGACCTGATCATAGATGATACTAGCATCAGGATCATCGACAGCACCGTGACCACAGATGAGCAGCTGCGGAATTTCATCCTCGCTCAGGTTAGGAGACAATTGCTTCCTGAATCGCGCGTAGGAGTCGATGACGCTAGGAATACCCTTCGCCGGGTCAAAGCGAGCAACCTGAACAAAGTATTCGCGAACAGGCCATTTCAACTCATTCATCTTTTCCTTCATACAAAGGCTGCGGAACTCGCCCATGTAGAAGGAAGAGTCCCATGCGTCAAGCTCCTTGTTGAGTCCGTCAAGCCTGAGAAGAAACTAAGCATTTCGAGTGTAGATGGTACACAATAAGCAAACTGACCAATCGGTTGCAGCCCCCAAGAGCGCTAATTTCTCAACAGGAACATCATCTGGGACGAACTTGTTCACAGGATGGCCTGGAAAAGAAAACGATGTGTTTTAGCCGAGGGGACCCTCCAGGTTAACAACATTACATACTGATGAACAAGTCTGCAAGCTGAATGTTGTTCCATAGGTATTTCCACACTTCTTCTTGGGGTGACCCAGCTACGTGAACCAAATCACTACGGATCTCGATGTGCGAGCGATAGATGATGGGCAATCCTGGCCGGACCTTGCGAATAAGAGGAATTAGCCCTGGCATCTGAGGGTCATCTGGGCATTAATCTAGAGTTGAGCATCAAGGAGAAATGGGCATGCCGATAAAATGACACACCAATGAATGCTATATCGACACCACCGGGGGCTAAGGGTCCTCCTTCGGCAGTCCAGCGAAGACCATTCTTGAGAATCCACGCATCGAAATTTTCCTTGGCTTCTTGTGTCAACCGGAGATCAGGAGCAGCAACGCCTTGCAGTATGTTGTGGTTGTTCTTTGTTGTCCTGAAAACGCTTGGAGATGGGTTCGGCACGTACCTATGCCGAGTAAAGCGTGAGCAGGGGTGCAGAGAAAACGGAAAGGGGTGAGGGGCGAAAAATGAAAATTAACGTAGGAGCTAGTGCGGGGCAATGTGGGGTTGATGTCGTAATATCACGATGCTATTGGGTTCTTGGACCAGTATGAATTAAAAGAAGCAATAAACTCACCACGCAGCATCAACATCAAGCAGAGTCAGGAATCTAATCAAAGCATGGCGCATCTACATGTCCCAGTAATTTGTCAATCATGACACTGAGAAACGAGGACGTGTCAAAACTACCTACCAAAGCGACACCACCTGAGCAGAGAAAAGTTACCAATCAGGGTTAGAACTTAATGTCAAGAGGGGGCTTACCTCCTTGAGGAGTGGATGAGAAGAAACCAATCTTGATTTTCTTCTCCCGCAGCTCATCAGCGAGTTTAATGACCGCATTCCACGTTCTGGCGGAGTCAAAGTCGGCTACCTGAGTAAAAACAAAAACAAGGGGCATACCTTGATCCGACTGTCTTCCTGTACTCCTCTAAATCATCAATCAAGTGAATTTTTCCAGCGGCATCTACAGTAACCTGATTGCGAGGACCAATGGTCAAACGGGGATTGTTATTAGGACCGTAGTACATGATACATTTCCGAGCGGCTGAGTCGGCCTGTTCGTCCAGGGTGCGAGGGATGGGAAGCTTTCCGGACGCGCTGACACCAAGATGAGGAGCAGCCGCGGACAGATGACTGGACTCTACGTAGACCGTCGGGGTCTCAGTACCCGAGGGCACATAAGAACCCGTCGTGGACGAGATACGATGTTTGACATTTGGCCGAGTGAGAGAGTCGGTGTGGAAAGGCTTGATGTTGAACACAACAGGCACAATATCCATATCAAGCCAGAGGCGAGTACAGATGTTTGGTGACTGGGTGAAGAGTGAGCAGATAGAGCGCAGGAAGATTAAGGAACGATAACCTACCTCCTTGAGAAGAGAAAGAGTGACTCCGGCACCGAGGAACTTGCAAAGATGGTCATTGGAGAACTTGCGAAGGGTGTCTAGAACGTGTTTTTCAATCTCTGCGCCCGTCTTTTCGAGATTACCCAGCTGAAAAGGGATAGTCTTGGAGGTGAAGTCGGTGCTGTAGACCGAGTCATGGATCGAAATCGCGATCTCGAACTGGGTATTGTTATTGACAACACTTCCCGCAATACCGGCCCACATAGGCTAGAATAGAGACGATGAGAAGGTATAGATGAACCATAGAAGGGAAAAGAGTCGACATACGACGAGGTGGGTGAAAGCAGCGGCTACATTAGGCTTCTTGTTGCTTACGGCGGAGGAGAGACGACGACGAACAGCAGCTGATGGAACAGATTCAAACTCATGGGGCGTAGGAGACATGATGAACAGATGAAGAATAGAGACATGTTTGGGGTTTATATAGGGAATGAGGCAACGAATCTGAATAGAACAGACCAGAGACCAAGGTCCAGATTCAAATATTACACAATATTTATTATGACATAGAATTACATAATATTCATTGATAATATTTAATTACCTAATACTTGTTATCCTTGACCTATGTCTGTCACCTGCGCAGATTGTTCCATTCCACTCCTTTGGAACGACGATGCTGCCTCTGCTATTTGCACCTCCTGCGGCGCTTTAGCAGATCCTTCTCAGTCCCTTCTCACCTCCTCTGACTACTCCGATGCCCACTCTAACATTTCCAATACTCTCAAACGTTTTCGTGCAGGGTCGAATTGGACTCTTGCGGGCCAGAGCAAGGAAGCAAGGTTCTCGAAAAATACCGTAAGCTTCTTTCACCTGTTCTTGTTCGCTCCTTAAACTCAGTATTATTCTACTTTTTCGTATAGTATTCCATCCACGAGTTCATCAATTCTCTTGCCCTCACTCTATCAGCTTCCGGTTTATCGCCTCGAGCATGTAATTTATTTGATCAGGCGATGTTAAAGGGTCAATACCGCTGGGGGACGAAAGCCAAACTTGTGGCTGGCGCCTGTCTATCCATCGCTCTCAGAGAATCTGGTCGCCCAGACTCTCTCAAGGATATCGCTTTCCTTATAGACCAGGCTCCTCTTAGTCTGACACGCACCCTCGCCTCTGTACTCACTGCGCTCAACTTGGTCCTACCTTCTTCCGAACTTAATCACTACCTGCCAACGCTCCAGTCTCATCTGTCTTCTGCCCTTGAGCAACCTCCCGAGTCCTCGGGGTTGCATATATCACTGTACTCGGAGTTGAAAAGCCTGTCAATTCAATCTGCTGCAGAAACCGCGCGCTCATTAATGGAGCTATTGCCCCGTTTTGCTTCAGACCTTAATCTAACTCACTCATCTCCAGGTGCAGTAGCTTCCGCTTCTTTGATACTTGGGCTTGAAGCAGAGAAACGCGGTTCCTTGCCGCATCTAGCTGATATCTCCATCTGGTTTGCCGCTCGCTGGCGCGTATCAAAAGGGACGGTCATGTTGCGATACAAGAGCATCCAGAACGAAATATCCAAATGGATTGAAGAGCTGTACTGGTTAGACTCGTATCGGAAATCCGGCGCGCGAGCTAAACTTTCCAAGAGGCTCTTATGCGCTAGAGGGCTGAAGGATACTATTCATTGGAAAGATGAGATCTGGAAGAAGAGACTTGAAGCTGCTGGACGACCCACACTAGTGCTTGATTTAGGCGATGACTCAAGTGCTGTAAAGCCAGATGCAACGTTTTTCGAGTCTTCTCTTGCAACAGACCCGCTTTCCCATCCTCGGAAGAAGAGAAAAGTAGCTCGCACGCTAACAGACGCCGCCCAATTTCTACTTGATCCTCATTATGGGCATAATCTGGCTCCTGTTCTCCCCGCCGCTCCTGAGGCTATTTTATCTTCTTCAGGAGCCAAATCCGCTCCCTCGGAGTTGGACGCAAAATGCCTCCCAAGCTCATCAGTTCCCTTGAAATGCAATACAGGCAATTCTCTTTCATCCTATCTGTTTTCCGTATCAGAGCCAGTAGCGACAACGCGCAAACTGCCTACGCGTCTACAACTTCTGTCTGTTGCCCGTGGTGGTGCCGATACCAATGCTATTCCCGACGACGAGTTATTCGCCGAGGGAGAGTGGGATGCCATGCAAAGAACACCAGAAGAGATGAAAAAACTACAAGAATACTGGCATCGCGAAGGTGTTTTAGACGCGCTGGAGAAGGCGAGCCAAGTCTCTGAACAGAGATTAGATCGATTAGATCCGCCTAGGCAGGGTAAAGGTAGGAAGGCAGGGAACCAGGCCCCAGCATCAGGTACAAACCGAGTCCCAAAATCGAAGAGAATCAACTTGGATGCCTTTGCTCGATTCATGAATGATAATAGTGCCGATAAGGTTCTTGATATCGCAAGCACCGAACTTCTGGGCCTAGAGACTATTGAGGACGAGGACGGGGACGGGGACGGAGACCAGGGCTCCTTCGATCTCGATGCCACTTCGTCTGCCTCGGGCATAGATGGTCAGACTGCTGGTCATGATGAAATGATTCTGGATGACTGGCGACCACCTTCACCCGGCATTGGTGGATCGTTAGAAGAGTATTACGATGAAGAGTGCTAGCGCGACTCATCGTCACAGGTTCTCCACCTGTATGTTGCGAGTATTATTGATCTTCCCACCTTTTCCATCGATATGCCTTCATAATCTTGTTCAACCTCATTATCTTGCATTGCATCTTCATATCGCGTTTCATATCTTAGCATCTCACACAATTCGCACACTGATTCCTTGTATCATATTTTGCAAACCTTCACTATGACCGGACATTTGCATATACATTTATTTTGGACTGTATTTATATACTTTTCTGTATGTCTCATGTGTATCACATCTATTAGACCGCCGATAGGACATATATGTATCATAGCATGGAGGTGCTGCTACATCAACATAAAACTCCCTTGCTGTGAACCAGCCTATTGATCGTTCGAGAGCTGCATATACATGTAAATAGCTTTGACTACTTCCGATGATATCGAGCTTCATCTAATGCACCCTCTAGGAATTGCTGTTTGTTGATGGTTGAGATCTTCTATAATCAAATTCGTTTCCTGTGCTCTCGAAATCGCAGCTCCATGGCTGGTATCTATGATGATTATGCTAGTTTTATCGTAGTGCATGCTGAGGAGAGTGAATGCTGAAGAGAGTCCACGGTCTGCCAAGAATTCGAATTCGTACATAACTCTCACAAAAACTAATTAATACTTGTCGTATACACCTTAAGAGGATTCCCCTTTAAAGGCATAAGAAAGTGTACGTAGCAAGTTTTAACAGCATCGGGACATACCTTCTCCCTCTCCCCAAATTTCACGCAGTAAACCTGGTTCTGGACGCCTTACGGTCCCATCCGGTGTCTCTGCTAGCTCATACGCACTTCCTGGTGCGCGAGGAGGCACATCGTCCGAGTATGAATGCCCCGACGTGTGCGAATTGTGGGCAAGAGCACTCTCTTCTACACCGGATGAGTGACGTTGATGATGTAAGGGCAATACGTCTTGTTCGCGCTTGATGCGAGGGGAATAAGGCCTGTGAGATAATTCAGACGCAAGGCTAGGATAGTATTGGCGGTATGCAAAGTATGCCATGACAGTGCCCAAGATGGACCCTACCAGGACGTCCTGCCAATGGTCTAAACAAAGAAAATTGCATTGCTCGTGTTGTCCAAGAGATCGTGGACGACTTACGTCGATAATCCATGGTCCGAGATATAGCTACTAGAGCCGCTCCAGCAAAAGGAGCCAATGACAGCCATGCTTTACCCTGGAGGAGAAGTCTATGAAATAGAAATGCTAGGGGAAAAAGGGGCTGACAGTGTGACCTCTATGGTCAAACAAGTGAAGTTTACCGGCTAGGTAGAAAGCCAGAAAACCAAGGCCAGCAAAAGACACTAAAAAAAGATAGTTTAATCGTACGCAAGATAGGAGGAACGTTTGAACACACTGCTAGAATGCCCAGATGGGAAACTACGGAAACCATCCCGTAAGATAGCGGCGTCAGTTTGTGTACAGATTGCTACCGTCGATAAACCGTAGGTTGGGTCCGTCGACCCAGGAATGGGTTGACAGCGATCTATTACATCTAAACCAATGCATTAGACCCAAGTGGTAAAAGGGTCTGGGTATACCCACCAGGGCGAGGTCGGCCGACTGTTATTTTCGTGAACTGAGTAATAGATCCCGTTAAAGTGAGGCCTAGGATCACTGCAAAGGCGCGGACAAGGAAAAAGCATGTGAAACGTCAGTGAAGATAATAGAATCAAGTTCGAGTACGGACATCCTAGAGTACCTGTATATTACATCAGTCTAGTCGCTTCGCCAGAACAAGTGAAAACGAACTGTTATGCAAGTCCCACCAAGAGCGAATTGACAATAGGTTAATGATAGGTTGAAGGACAACCGGAGCCACAAAGCATATCAGATACAAGGCGAAGTTCTAGCGTGGATGTAGTCAACAGTAGAAAGGAGTTATGTGTACCACCTACAGGAACCCGCTCATGAACGGCGAAGCTACAAAGCTGGTAGTGAGTACGAGAGGACTACAGAAGCATATGTGCACATACGTATGTCGAAGGCTAAGAAGATGGGCGTTAGAGTAGCATAGCTAATAGGGGGTTCACAACGGCACGCACGAAGTGTCGGATAGAGAGAACTGCCTCTTGAAACCTTCAACTTCATTAAGGGAGTAAAATACAGCTCTGCGAGAAAGATAAAGAGACTGAGCGAATTTATGCTTGCAAAGATAGCAAGAACAGGACATACGCTAAAGCAATGGTAATAAACCTAGTGCGTCACACTGGTCAACGCTTGGTACGACAGGGTAACGAATTAGATACGAACCAGTCAGGAGCATAGGACAAGAGTAACCTGCGTCTTCTCGAGGTAACAGTAATGCGTTCCAGCCTCATCTGAGGGTAAGTGTCGGAGAGAGGCAAATAAACCATCCTCTGCGACAGCTCTCACGAGCCGGCTTCTTCTCTCCTGCACGCCCATGTCTTCCGACGCGCTTGGATTCGATTTCGAGTGGAACCCAGGTAGCATCTGTCTAAATATTCATATAGATCAGTTGACCTCAATGTTTTCATTTAGATCATGATATCATATTACAGCGAATCGCAGACACAGATAATCCTGAGTGCGTGGTCCCGACGTATATCGGATCGATACTCATGTATATTTCAGCGGCGTAGAGTGGGATAAGTTAAGGAATATAATTAAACATAAAGTAGTACAGGTATACACAATACACGAATCGTATTGAAAGCGTTCTGACTCGTTCTGCTCCAGAATATTTCTCTTTTCTTGTCTGATGCAAGTTCTCCATCGCCTCCGCCTTCATTCAACCCTCTCCAACTGCCTAACGGCGGGCTTAAGCTACCTCCCTTTCCGCCTCGTCAACAAAACATCAATATGATTGAAGCTCCCCCGGCTTATATGACTGAAGAGCAGGCGATGGAGATGAAACAGTACATATTCACTCAACTCGATGAGTTCGATTCGTATGCATACAACTTACATCGTGGTTCGTAACTCACTTCCACGCGCAGAAATCCTCCATTCACAATACAACGTGTATGCGAGCTATGTGTTGAACCAAAAAAACACTACAAGTCTGTTGGGAAGTACCTCCGCGCGATGGAAAAGTCCTTGCTTGTCACCTCGACTTGGGACACTTTTCCTCCTCTGTCAGAACAGGAAAAAGACACCTCTACACGTGCTATCATCTTCACCGACTCCGAACAACACACAGTCCCAAATACTCCCCTATTTTCTCCCATACCGTTTTTACATGATGACGCACGAAGAACAAAGTCACGGAGTCCTCCACCATCCCCTCTTACTCTCGGTACTCCTGGACCGGGTAGTGGTGACCATGCAGCTCTGGAACCGCAGCCGCTTGGTCTAGTGGATGAACTCGATGACCCTGGTCCTGGGCACATGAGTGACCATCCGACAGCACTGACATCAGTGACAACGGTCGATGAAGGGAAAGATGGTGCTCCGATCATTCAAAGTCTGGAATCTAGATTTGTGAGGGCAGAGGCGGAAGAAGGGAGGAACGACGACAATAGTGGGGATGCAATGATAGTTGACGACGACAAAGAGAACACAAAAGCGTAAACAGAGAAATCAGGCGAGATCTCTCTTGATCTTTTCTAGCATAACACCCATGCGTAGTTTCATATTGGGTTGTCCTCTCCCTCGCCTTCCAGCGCTACCACCGTGTCCTTGTCTCCGCTTCAGTGGGTCCGATTTATATGTATGGAGTGATGAACGGGAGTATGCTTGTCGCGCACGCTCCCGAAAGTTTTCAAGACTGTCATCAATTGAAGAACTTTCCGGCTTCTTGTCGCGAGCTTGACTGTGTGGAGGCGAAGGTTGCGCAGAGGTTTTGATCATTAAAGTATCGTCTTCTCCGTTAGACCCAGAATCGCTTTCCTCCGCATGACTACCATCTTCGTCGTGCACCTGGGTGTTTCTATCCTCCTGGCCACGGAAAGTGGATTGAGATTTTCGCTTCTCAGCTTTCCATCTACTCTTAATTTTTGCTTTCTCGACCCAGGCTCTTTTCAGTGACCTTGCTAGAGAGACAACCATGTAATCAGACTATATAAGATAGAGCATGTTAAGTATACCTTTTGCAGCAGGGTAATGCTTAAATGTTGGAGGCTTTCTCTTGCTTTCTTGAGTGTGGGGCATGGAAGAGAATGGGAGTATTACATAATGAAGGAGCCGAAAGTGAGATGCAGTGACTGTGACTGATTACCTTTCCCATCCTCCCCTTACTCTCCTTCCAACTTGTCTGTCATCTCTTTCGAATCACCCCCACTCAGTCTTCGTTCTTGTATTTTTTCTGAACATCGCATGAGCGTGCAGAACCTCAACTCCTTTGGTCTGTCTGGAAAACCTCTGTTGCTATCAGGCGCCGAACTGACAACTTTTTCACTCTATTCCAGATCCCTTTGCTGAAGAGGACCCGCTTGGAGACAGCCAGGACGTCGGTTCTCAAGCAGATTATATTCATATTCGTATCCAGCAGAGAAACGGCAGGAAGACGCTCACGACCCTTCAAGGGCTGCCTAAACGTGAGTTATGGCTGTTGGTTCAGAAGTCCATCTCTAATCGTGTTTCCCTCATGCAGAGTATGATCCCAAGAAGCTACTGAAAGCCTTCAAGAAGGTATTTTATCGTCCATCTACGCATTTATCTGCTTAGCATCTCGCTGATCCCACATCCACAGGAATTTGCCTGTAACGGCACTCTCGTCGACGATGAGAAGATGGGCCAGGTAATCCAGCTTCAGGGCGACCAGCGAGCAAAGATTTCCACGTTCCTTATTGATAATGGGATCGAGAAATCCACCATCAAGGTGCACGGGTTCTGAACATGGCTCAATGTCCCGATCAGGATGGACTACGCTGCCGTACTAGCACACTCATAGTTCGATCCATATATACTGACTTCCGGGCACTTGATGTTCTTACGACCTCTTTTTATTTACATGTGTGTTGTCCTGTACTTCGATATAAGAACTCTTCGTGTCTTTGTTATGAAACACAGCTTAGAGACAGTCATTGAGGAAGGTGGATTAGACGTTATGAAGAGGTTCCAAGTAAAACTGATGAAGATTCTTACGAACTAATCATACAATGAGATCTACATTGGCAGTAGATTATCCGCCAATGTTGCAACGCCACGAAAATGCCAGGTTGACGGTTACTTGATTTTGTCGAGAGGCCTTGAGTGAAGTCAGAAAGTCTGTATCAGAACCTTGGGAATAACAAGACGAACCTGTTAAATCCTCCACGTCTACACACCGGAAATTAGCCAAGGTTCAATGAACGTATGACAGTGCTGACCTGTTCATATACTGGCGCCAAGTTCGCATTTTCTTGATATTCACCCCACCTTCTTGATTGCCTTCAACATGTTTACCCTATATACGTGTGTTAGTGAACTGTTCTTCAGCTCTTCATAGAAAATCCCTACTTTCGTTGTACCGAAGCCACTCATGCCCATCATTGCCATCATGGCAGAGTCATCGTCTTCAATATCTTGCATGGACTCCCCATTCTCGCCTCCGCCTGAGTTGTCTGGATCTAGATTGGGAGGAATTGAGCTACTAGCGTCTAGAAGAACGTTAGTATTGTGCAGGAGGGCGCAGAAGTAAGACACACCAGTACGGGGAGTTTCTCTGGAAGAGGCTGGATGATCCTTGACATCACCATCCTGTGTTCGGTCGCTACGTCGCCGACTATCCTTGTCATCGTCTCGTCGTGAAGAATCTCTTCTGTCACGATCGCGCTCTGGCTCGCGTTCGCGGTCTCGACTGTCGTCTCTTCTTCTCGTATCTCGTCGGTCCCTGTCTCTGTCCCTATCTCTTGCGTAGTCACGATGGTCTCAATGAAAAACGACGTCGGGCATTGATCATAGCTTGAGTAGAAGTAACTCACCCCGTCGGTCACGATCTCCTCTGCGAGGACTTCGAGACCTGCTGGAACGTCTTCGAGCCTCGTCTCTATATCCGGCGCGACTTGGTCTAGAGTACCTCTCTCTATCTCTGTCTCGGTCGTGTCGTTCCCAACTCCTTTCGCGTCGTCTGTGGTCATTGCGGGAGCTCATGGTTATGCGGTCACGCTACGTCACGCTCTGACGCGCCTATGTACTTTCGGCTATTTAGTACTTTTTTCAATAATTTCTCATGAGCACTGCAGTGCTTCGTTCTGCTGCTGCAAACAGTACTCGTCTCGCACAGAATGTAACAGAAAGTATGTATGGCTCTTACTCTCTGGAATAATTCTGACCTTGTATCAGCCTTATCCCAGGCTCGGCACATTGAACTACGGAACGTCCCCGTCAGCGCGACACCAGCAGACATCCGACGCCTCCTACGTCGTTGTAATGCACAAGGGGTCACGGACGGTACTGGCATTTGTTCCTTCTTCTCTCTGAATCATTCACTTGTTATCTTATTTCCGCAGTCGCAATAATCTACGAAGGTTTCCTCCCCACTCGAAGAGCTTTATTAACACTGGCTCGTCCCAATTTTTTACGGGATAATCTACGGGCTCTCGAGAATTCTTCTCTTGGCGGTATACCTATTCACGCTAAGGAAAAGGAATTTGAAGATGACGCAAACAAAAGTTCACTGGGATCGGGTCCCCACGGGTCTACGTCAGGGAATGGAAAAAATGTCATTCTGTGGAATTTTCCTCGTACAGTGGGGGCTGGAGAAATAACACGTATGGTTTCTGACTATGCCCTAGCCAGTTCTCCGAAGGAATCGATTTTTAAGCTCCCGTACGTCCTCTTGTTGTCGTGTTCAACCCACGCCTAATGTCATCTGCTTACACAAACGAAAGAATACCATCGGGCTTCAAACCACTCTCGTTCTTGGTCAAGTGCGAATCTGATTCCGAAGCCCATCGGCTCGTAAGAAACGTCCATATGACGCCGTTTAACGAGAAGCGGTGGCCGAATCTGCTCATTCGGGCGCGTGTTGTATATTGACCATTAGGGTCCCACACCGAGAATTAAAAATATTTTACATCCGCTCAGCTTCCAGATCTTCTTCAATGCGCGCGCGAGGACCCTGTAAAACTTCTTGTAACGGCACATCTCTTCGAAGCTGAAGGCCAATGACGTACCGTTCTTGCATTATCACCCTCGTCTTCAGGGGACCTGCCGCGTTTGAGCTTTCCTTCGCTGACTTCCGCTTCCTTCCAGTCGCCACCTCCTCCKGCGACTGCGCCAGGACCATCCTGTGCGTCTGCGTATCGCTCCTCCACTTGTCTCCTTCTCTCAATCTCCTGCCTCTGCGCTTGAGCTCCCCAACCTCCTCGGCCAGGGTCATAGTCCTGCCTATGTTCGTCTCGGACTTGCCCACCACTTTTGCCTCTACCAAACTGTCTTCCTTCTTTGTACCCTAGATCCAGATCGCAACGAATGATTCTTTCGTCCAACTTGGTCCCGCTGACATAGCGCATGCTAGCCAGAGCCTCTGCATGAGTGTAATATTCTACGAAGCAAAAGCCACACGGCGTTCTTCACGAAATTTGAGTAAAGCGAAAAATCTGCTTGCGGCGTACTTGCCTTGTATTCCGGTCTAAACCCATGATGATTCTTTTAATTCCTCCGCCATCTTCTGGATTGGCGCACTTTGTGAACAACTCGTAGATTTGCTCTTCAGTTGTGTAAAAACTCAGATTTCCAACCTGAATTCACGTTCGAGGAAACATTTGTCGAGACGAGAAAGGATTACATACGTATAAGGTTGTAGAGGTAGCAAGTAACTCATTCTGTCTTTGACGGTCAATGCGAGTCTGAGAATCCTTGTAATTAGAAGGTTGGTCAAGAGGTTGGACTACATGAGCCATAGTTGTTGAAAGCAAAGTCTAAGAATTTTCTCACGGCATCTACTGCTACTTATCGCGACTCGGACATGGTTAGCATGGCTGACCACCCGCGTAAGAGCATACTCGTCTCTTATTCCGCTGCTCACTCCTTTCTATCTTCTTCGAGCTGGCCTCAGATCCTTGAAGCTTTTACTTCCCAACTTCCCCTGCGAAATATTCATTGGAAGGCTGCATCGCGCACTTCAGTACGAACTATACAAGAATTAGATGTGTCTTTAGTCAATCTGGACTCGGTTAGAGATGAGCATACATCTCAAGTTCCTGCTACCTTACTGGAGAAGCCTTTGCTGAATATCTACATCGTGACTTGCGAGGTATTTGGATTTATACTTTGCAGCAGCTCGCGCTGAATTGCTTGAACAAAAAGAACACGGATGTTGAGGCCTACCGAACTATGATCAAGAAGCAAATCAAAGAATGGCATGCGGCGGTCACGTCGAGGAAGAATCAAGAGTGGCTGATTTTGCATGTCGTTCGGCCAGACTCTAAGACACCGAGTGGGACTTTCTTCCAATTGAAGGGGTCGGTATTGGACAAAGTGAGGGCGGACTTCAACGTTGACAAGAGAGATCGGTTTGTATCTACTCTGCATAGCTCGATCTGAGTACACTTTCTAAATTCCGTGCAGATGCGTTCAGCTCATATGGTCTTCGGGTAGCAGCAATCCGGCTGCTTGGGGAGAGTTCATCACCAAATTGAAGGATGGAGTATTGTCCGCGTTTGATGTGGCTGTCGCGCAGCGTGAAGAGGAAGTGAAGCGCTCAGAAAGTCAACGCCAGATGCCAGGCTGGAATTTCTGTACCTTCTTTATATTAAAAGTTGGTGTCTCCCCGTTCTCAAATGTATTTACCGCTCACTCTTAACAGGAAAGTCTTGCAACTTCCTTTGAAGGCGTCACCTTATTCAATGAAAGTTTACTGCAGTATGAGGAGCTGGAGGCAGCGTTTTATCAAGTCTTGAAGGAGAAGAATCTGTCTTGGTTCGGTACGCTCATCAATCCAGCTTCCAATGATGATTCAGCGCCTCTTCTTTCCGTCTCAAAAAAGCCTTACCGCGACCTCATTCTTGCCAACACAATTTCGGTCTTCGACTTCCGAGTATACTTGCTTGCTCGTCAATGTGAACTTCTGGCCAAGGCTGGCCGCATAACAGAGATATGCAAGAAAGTTGGGGCTTTTCTAGCTGCCTTTGGCAGGCGCCTACGCGAAGTGGAGGTAATTGCTCTGCATTGCGTAGTTGGTCAATATTTATGACCATCCATCTAGGCAACCATTCCACCTTTCTTCATAGAATCGTGGGTTTACTCCTCAGCATTGAGCGTTGTCGATCAGTGCGACACCTGGGCCTCTGGAGTATCTTTAGACAACAAGCAGCTAGTTGCATTCAATGCTGGCAAAGGCGAATTGCTGGAGCTTGCCAGAAATCAAGTGAGAAAATCATATTGTATTATGCTCAATGCTCATCATACTTCTGACTCTCATATAGCTTGACGTTATTGGAATAGAAATTGAATTTCTCCCTGCCAAACCTCCCTTTTCCAGTAGCATGACTTCAGAGTCTCCTCGCGCCAGCACAGCGAAGTCCGTCGATCAAATCAGCAATTCTGCCCTTCTTGGAGCCCTGACAAATCAAGATGCATTCTACGAGCTGTATATTCTCATTACCAATCGTGCTATCGACATGTATGCGAAGGCTGGGCGCCGTAAATTCGCGCTTAAGCTTCACGGCAGTCTGGCTGCCTTGGATCTGTAAGCAAGCACTTTCCCCCTTGCACTCGTTTCTGTGCTGATGCATTTTCTCAAGTCATCGAGGTCGTTTAGATACTGCTTTGACTACATATACTTCGCTGCCTGCGCATTATGCCCCTCATATGTGGACTTCATTAGAATCCATCATGCTTTCAAGAGCATTAGAAACTCA
Organism: Neonothopanus nambi; assembly: GCA_003987895.1. Classification (NCBI taxonomy): domain Eukaryota; kingdom Fungi; phylum Basidiomycota; class Agaricomycetes; order Agaricales; family Omphalotaceae; genus Neonothopanus; species Neonothopanus nambi. The sequence continues at coordinate 44,941 of RCHF01000076.1, forward strand.
TACTGCACTGGGAAAGTCAAGGGACCGAGAATGGATTCATATGTTGCTATCTTTTCTGAAGACCTACATCGAATGCTCCGGAGCCGAGCTTTTAATGAACGAAGAAGACAAGGTGACATACATCTGTCAACTTGTGGAGGCTCTGAAAGTCGCATCTGTAGATCTCGAATCCGGTGCGTGTTACGCATCGATTGCAAGAACATTTTCTGATGGTACAGAACAGATCTGCCATATCCAGATCATCCGGCTCTGTGCATTCAAGTTTCACCAACTGCAGTTTGTGCTGATAGCCAGGATGGCGCGTATCTTGAAATCACCATTCATAACCTTTTACCTTGTGTATGTATCAGTCTTTTTCTGCTTTCAGGATTGTTTATTGAACGGCGACTAGGCTCTGCCTGTCGATGAGATATCAGTCACTCTCGCAGGTCGAGATTCTGAGCGATTTAAATTTGTCACTAGTAGTGACTCACTCCCTCCCGGCAAGTCAAAAGCGACTTTGTTCTGTCCCGTAAGTAAGCTCTCTTGTTTTGACAAACGTACCCCTTTTCATTAGCTACAAGATACCTTCCTCTGGCACGTTCGTACTGGATAGCAGCGAGATGCGAATGGCGCACCTACTTTTCCAATGGACACATCGCAATGTTTCTACAAGCACAAAGGGCTCACGTACCAATAAGGGCAAAAACATACTCGTTCGTATTCCTCGAGATCTTCTCGCTTTGGATATTCGTCTGTCTCAGCCTCCTCTGGGTAAATCTCATGACAAATACTTTTTGAACATCCTCACGAAACTGACTCTACTTTTAGTTGAACTTGGGAACCCGCCCAATTTATCGGTAACCATTTCGACAGGAAGAAATCAAATTTCAAGAATATCTTTTAAATTATCCGCCCCTTCCGTCACCTTTCAATGCCATGATGTAATTTCATGTACAAGTATAAACTTCCCTCGTTTATACTGTCTACCTTGTGCTAAAATTTGTTGTAGACGATGTAAAATCACCCGAATACTCTGATGATCGCATAACTCTTCGCGATTTACCACAAGACAGAGAGGTTGAATTGCTGATACCTCATTCAGATGTGTCTGCTTTCCACTCCATGGTAAAACTTCCCCCTTTTTTTCTTGCAGGAAATGGCATCGCTGAAATAAAGTGATGTTTAGAAAGTTAGTCTCGAGGTAGACTACGTCACCTTATCAGAGCCTTCTATTACAAGGACTCTACAATTAAGCAGAGTGGTCACTACAACCCTACCTATATCAGTGAACGTAGAGGATTTCTTCAGGGGAAAGCGGTATTTACTGAGTTCCTTTCTTTCATCTCAATATCCTGATTTCTTGTCGCAGACTGTTCTCAAAGTTTACTGTTTCGACCTTGAGCCATCAACACGTTCGAATAGCAGCAATTCATCTGGAACCGCCGAGCACAACTACCAGTGGCTTGAAAATAGTTGCATGCTCACCTCACAGGCGCCGTGTTATTGTGAGTAGCTGGCTGGTTGCTGCATTACATATTGAAAACTGGCTTTGAAGACAGTGACACCTGGTCAACCCGCCCAATTCCTGTTTCAAATAGACTCAGATGGGCCTGGTCAGCTCCAAGTATTACCTGATTTTACTTTGCTTCCTGACCATTTCGTATAGTTAGGGAATCTCTAAGTTTAAATATAACATATCGCATGCTTCGTCAAGGTAAGTTAGATTATATTCTTTTGTTGAACCATTTCCGAACCCATGAATTTCAGAGGTCGAGTCGGTGATTGAAGCCGCCGTCGAATCAGTTCTCCTCGAGACACCCACATGGAGAGCACATCGAATACCACTCGTCCGCAAGTTGGTAGGGATGCTCGAGACAAATGCAAGCTGGGTAGAGCTGTACGGGATTTCTGGGGAACTGATAGTTCCTACATCCACTGAGCTTACAGAAGAGCTCTATGAACCTATTGGACAGGTCAAAGAGGTTGGTTCCAACGCATTGCTTAGCTGCTTGTACACTGACCCGTGTAATAGAAATTGCGAGCTCATAGACACCCTGAGACGCCCCAAGGACCCTGGCATGAAATTAGGATTCCTGTCGATGTGCCCTTCATGGATGTGAGTAAACTTTCCATGCGTCAAGCTGAATGCTAATCTTGTGTCTTCTAGATTGTGGCAGCTGCTCGTATCCAGCTATTACCCCAGACATTCTCAAACGACACCCCTCTTTATGCTGGCCAACCTATACCTGCTGTCCTGACTATACACACGACATTCCATTGGGGCTCCAGCGCAAATGACAAAGAACGTCAGTACATGATGCAGTACGACGTGGAGGAAGTAGTTAGGGAGTGGCTCGTTAGCGGTAAGAAGCGCGGAAACTTCTTGGCTACGGCAAGTGCGACCTTATTCAACGCTTCATTGTTCTGAATGGGTATCTCTAGGATGACGGTACATTTACAGTACCCCTCACTTTCGTTGCTCTACATCACGGCGAATTCGCTCTACCTAAAATTGCTGTTTCAGCCCTGCCACTTGCGGACGAAGTTACCATGGGTTCAATGGCTATACCTAACACAGAAACCACTCAGGTACATGGAGCAGAAAAAGTTCTTATTTTACCCCGAGGAGGACGTAGTACATTTGTAGTAGGAATGGGATCAACATCAACATGATGTTTTGGAATCAAGCATTTCTTTTGCGTTGCAAACCTCATCAGACAGCGCATCCAACATTTTATACTTGTCTACTTCTTTCCCCTTGGCTTTCTACGCGTTTGCTGCGATGAATTCCTTCATGTAGGAGACAAGCTGATCAGTTTGTTGTTCCGTGATAGCGTTGTAGAGAGAAGCTCGGATGCCGCCGACCGATCTGAGTGGACGAAAACGCGTTGGTTAATGGTACAACAAAATGGGAGAAGAAAAACTGACCGATGGCCTTTTAAGGCTTTCATCCCCTTTGCTTCCGCCCCAGCCAAGAACTTGGCTTCAGCACCGTCCCCGACGACGTCAAAAACAACATTCATCCAACTTCCAGAGCCCTCTTTCACCTTTCCACGGAACACGCCTTTTGATTCCCCCTCCTTTAGTACAGCATATACCTTCTCCGCCTTCCTTCGATTGACATCCTCGTAGTACTGTACACCGCCCAATCCAGCCGATCTATGCAACACCAACCCGGCGACGTAGATCGATAACACGGACGGAGTATTGTACAAACTCCCCGAATCGGCAAGGGTCTTATATGACATGGATATGGGCACCGGTACTGCGCCCAACTTGGCGGCTGCATCGACATCGACGAGACAGTCTTCACGTACAATGAGAATAGTCAGACCCGCGGGGCCGATGTTCTTTTGCGCGCCAGCGTAAATGACCGCGTGATCTGCTAGATGTGGAATCTTCCGCGACATAAATGACGAAGAGTAGTCCGCGACAAGCGGGAGTAAAGTGCCTTTTGGCAGGAGGTGGAAAGGGAATGAAGCGGGCGAGGTATCCTCATGAGAGAACTCAACGCCATCGACTGTTTCGTTCTCGCAGTAGTAGATCATCGCCGGATCGGTGGAAAATTCAAAATTTTCGTGGGCGGGAATTCCATCAAAGGATTTCCCGTCTTTTGAGTATTGTCTGGCGTCAACGACGACATTGACCTTTCCGCCACCCAGACGTCTGGCTTCGTCTGCGGCCTTTTTGCTCCATGAGCCAGTGATCACGTAGTCCATGACTCGTTGCTCATCGGACAGATCGGGGTGTAGAAGACGATGCCGAGCGAGTAGATTTAGGACTGTAGCTGAAAACTGGCCTGTGCCACCACCTTGAGTGAAGAGAATTTTGTGCGTAGGTGGTACATCGAGTTGTGTCCGGATCTGGGATTCAAGGTCTGCAATAAAGCCAGTGAACTCCTTGGAACGATGCGAAATTTCAGCGATGCCAATGCCGGTTCCTTTAAAGTTGAGAAGGCCTTTGGAAGCTTCCTCCAGTATTGAATCAGGTAGAGCAGATGGACCTGCGCCAAAGTTGATGGGCCGCGGCTCTGTCATGGTCAACCTTCAAGTGATGGTTTCAGCAATGTCAGTCTCTCACCAGCTTTTGAACCCTCAGAAATGAGTCATGTAAGTAATCTGTATATTTATCTGGATCATGGATTAAGCGATGTGATTCATGTAACGAAGAGCAGAAAAGCACAATAAGTAGCGAAAAACTATTAGTACACTGTCGCCTAGGGGAATCAGACAGTCCATATGCCAGTATGAATAATTTGCATGGGAGAGGGCTCCAGAGGACGCGAGCGTCATAACTACGAAAAAAGCAGCGATAGCGGTTCTACAGTGTGCATTATGCGAGCAGTTTGAAAGTAGGGGTTTTCGGAATAAATCGACGAATAAATCAGAGTGCGAAATATGCCACAAATAGAGGGGCAATGAATACAGTAATTTGAAACACCTATATCGTTATTTACTTGCAGAAGTATGATGCTGATGTATATGAGATTTGATTGCAGCAAAGTGGTTGATGAGCTGAGGCAGATGGTGTGGTGGATAGTGATGAATAGTGAGCTGAAACAGAAGATGCAGATGTGACGTGACAGAAAGCGAGTTGAGATCGATGATGCGTAAATAGATGCGTGAAATCGAGTACATGCGCGAATTGAGATCATCAATAGTCCGGCGAGGACGGATTAGCGCTGCGAAACCTGTGGGCATCGCAGGGAAGTATAGGCATGAGGTCGTGAAAAGCGATACGGGAGTGGGAAGCACGAGAGCTGGGGGTGCACGGAGATTGTATTGGCCGATTGAAAAGAGGAGGTAGCATACCAGTGGAGGTATGCTGGGGAGAAGGTCCCGAGGAGAAAGGACTGCGACGGAATGACGTCTTGCGACGACGAACAGGACCCGCTCTTGACATAAACTCATCGACTGGGTCGACGGGCAATTGGGAAAGATCGGCGATGTCGTATAGACTGAGATTGTCTGGAGGCAACTCTACGGCTGCAATCCATGGTAAACTGTCGAACGGGTGGGACGAAGCGGATTGTATCGGACAATCAACTCGTGCACAGTGGTGCCGACAGCGAGGTGCACGGCTGGGTCTACGGGTAGATTTGCGAGCTGTAGATTGCACAACCTGGCGCTAATAGGATAAGTTAGACACTGTCGCGTGAATTTGAGAAAAAGGCTTACCGCAGGAGTGGATGAGAGCTGAAATGGTGATTTCAAGCGAGGTGGCGCATCGACAGGAGCAGGGTCAGAGCACTGTGGCGGTAATTAGAAGAATGAGGGAAGAAAAAAAGGATTTCAGGACGTACATTGGGGAGCTGAGGACAATAAATAGGGAGTACTCGTGCGGGAGACATGGGGAGTAATTGTGGGATATGATACAAATAAGAGCTGTTTATACTCTCAGCGCGTTTCAGGGTTCATGAGTAGAGGACAATGGGAGAAGAAAAGAGAGAATAATAAGATGATCGTTCCAAGTCAGAGCAGTCAGTAAAAGGCAACTCAGTTTCACACGACTCGCTTTGGCTTAGCAACACACTCAAAAAAGGCAGAGCAAAAATGAAGTGTAATATTACAGTGCTTCTTGTGTGCGTAGATGACAACTAAAATGATATATACGATGCTACTAGACAAAAAGGAAAAAAGCCAGAACCCCCCGAAGCAAGCACAATCTATCGTCTAGTCAATTTCCTCCATTGCCGATGTCGATGCGCCCTCTGTCACAGCAAGAGTCTCCTCGGCGGCAGCGGCGGGCTCTTCCTCCTCGTCAACGTCAAGTCCGAGCCTATATTTTTATCGTTAGAAACAGAATCAATATAGCAAAAATTGTTCTACTCACGAGATCATTCTGTGAATGCGCTTAGCGAAGGATGAAGGCTCATCGAGGGCGAAACCAGAGGTGAGCAGTGCGGTCTCGAACAAGAGGTACGTGAGGTCGCGGACAGACTTGTCAGCCTTGTCCTCGGCAACCTTGCGCTTCAACTCCTTCACGATAGGGTTACGCGGGTTGAGCTCAAGGGTCTTCTTCGACGCCATGTATGATGACATCGAAGAGTCACGGAGAGCCTGAGCCTTCATGATACGCTCCATGTTCGAGGACCAGCCAAACTGACCAGTGACGAGCACACAAGGAGAGTCGGTGATACGGTTAGAAATGACCACCTTCTCAACCTTGTCACCGAGAGCATCCTTGACGACCGTGCAGAGCTCGCTAAACTCAGCAACCTCAGCTTCACGCTCTTTCTTCTCCTCCTCAGTCTCCTCGAGCTCAAGACCCTCCTTTGACACACAGATCAACTTCTTGCCGTCAAACTCCTTCAGCTGAGTGATGGCATATTCGTCAATCGGGTCGACAAGGAGAAGCACTTCGAAGCCCTTCTTCTTGAGAACCTCCAGGAATGGTGAGTCACGGACAGCAGCAAGCGACTCGCCAGTGAGGTAGTAGATAGACTTCTGAACCTCGGGCATGCGAGTAATGTAATCTAGTAAACGGAAATAAATTAGTCATTTCGTAAGTCAAAATGGTTTCAAGTGTACACACCCTTCAAGGAAACTTGCTCATCCTGAGACTTGGTAGAGTAGAAGCGCAAGAACTCAGCGAGTTTGCTTCGGTTTTGAGCATCCTCGTGGATACCGAGCTTCAAGTTCTTGCCGAACGCCTCGTAGAACTTCTGGAAGTTGTCCTTGTCCTCAGCAATCTCGCTGAACAAGTCCATGCACTTCTTGACGATGTTTTTGCGGATGACCTTGAGAATCTTGTTTTGTTGAAGGGTTTCACGGGAGATGTTGAGAGGAAGATCCTCAGAGTCAACAATACCCTTGACGAAGTTGAGGTATTCGGGAATGAGATCCTCGCAGTCGTCCATGATGAAGACACGTCGGACATAGAGCTTAATGTTATTGCGCTTCTTCTTGGACTCGAAGAGATCGAAAGGAGCCCTTTGGAAAGTATTCATCAGTCAAGAACGATAACAGATCACCAATGCAAAACAAACCTCTTGGGGATGAAGAGGATAGCCTTGAACTCTAGCTGACCTTCAACAGAGAAGTGCTTAACAGCAAGGTGGTCTTCCCAGTCGTTAGTCAAACTCTTGTAGAAGGAGGCGTACTCCTCTTGAGAGATGTCGTTAGGGTTGCGTGTCCAGATAGGCTTCGTCTTGTTGAGCTCTTCATTCGAGGTCTCGACCTCCTTAATCTTTTTCGTCTTCTTCTCTTTTGGCTTGTCCTCCTCGTCCTCGACCTCCTCAATTTTAGGCTTGTCCTCGCCCTCAGCGGCCTCCTCCTCTTCATCCTCAACTTCCTATAATTAACTGTCAGAATGATAAACTCTTGAGAGCTAAAACAATGCATACCTTCTCAACTTCCTTGGTAACAGCAAGCTGGATAGGATAAGAGATGAACTCGGAGTGTTTCTTGACAATCTCCTTGATCTTCTTCTCCTCAAGATATTCGAGCTGGTCTTCTTTCAAGAAGAGACGAATCTCCGAACCACGACCAAGAGGAGGGTTAACGGTGTCTTGGGTGATCGTGAAAGTTCCGCCGGCAGCAGACTCCCAAATGTACTGCTCGTCGTCATTGTGCTTGGAGACGACTTGCACACGTTCAGCAACAAGGTAAGCGGAGTAGAATCCGACACCGAATTGACCAATCATAGAGATATCGGCACCAGAGCTCAATGCTTCCATGAAGCCCTTGAGATAAATTTTGAGTACAAGCGCCAAATCATAAAAGATCGGATGTTAGATACCTTTGTCCCGGACTTGGCGATGGTTCCAAGGTTGTTGACCATGTCAGCCTTGGTCATACCGATACCACTGTCACGAATGATAAGAAGCTTGTTTTCTTTGTCGGGAATGATGCGGATGAAGAGCTCCTTCTCAGTGTCGAGCACCGAAGGGTCGGTTAACGATGCGTATCGAATTTTGTCGAGCGCATCTGAGGCATTCGAGATAATCTCACGAAGGAAAATCTCTTTGTTGGAGTAGAAAGTGTCTGCAGAACGTTAAAAAAATTTCTGTCAACTCCCAACTTTTCAACGTTGACGATGAAAACAAAGGACTTACTGATGATCAAATCCAGAAGCTGGGAGATTTCAGCCTGGAATCCAAAGCTTTCGGTAGCCATTAGTGCTGTATAGATGTAAGATTAGGGATTCAATCAGAGATGGGGGCTTCGTACAATTTTGGGAGAGTGGTTACGATGAGACAAAGAATTAAAGAGAAGACAAGCGCGACCGTTTAAGTACGCCCAACTTTTACTTCTCGAACAATCCTCCGTATACCAAATAAGGCAGCTTGGCGAACGTTCTCGAAGGTGTCCCAATTCGGTCATGTTTTATGTGTGTACACCATTGATATATCRTACAAGTAGTAAGTACCAGAAAATTCGTAGGTAGTACCAGAAAAAGTTTACAAGCTGTTGCCATCAACGATTGCCACCAAATCAAAGTACAGGACTAGAAAGTATAGGACTAGAACGTGGTGAAGAAACCAACCCTTTCCTACCACAAACCTGCCCCTTTAAAAGTTCCACCATCGCCTTCAACTCTTCCAGTTCCTCGCGCAGTTCAACATTCTTTTCCCTGAGTTGATTATTTGAATCAGTTAACGAGGCTTTTTCAGCACTGAACGCAGCCAGTAAGGCAGCTCGATCAGGACCCGAGGAGGGCTCATTCTGTCGTTTGGCCTGAGTTAAACGCGACTCCAACCCTTGAATTTGCCGTCGATATAGTCTGATGGCCAAATATGAGATATACTATGCGGTTGCAGTTTTCATCAAAAGTAGTCATACCGTGCATTCTCGTCCATCTCGGATTGCGTCTTCTCATAGCTTTCAAGCCGCAACTCCATCTGCTTGTACCTACTTCTCATGATTTGGACCTCTTGTTCCCGCTGGTTGAACTTTGCAAAGTCGTCGTCCCTGGATAATTACGTTCATGGATCATCACTAAAATCTAAGAATAAGAAGAAAAGGCTGACCATAAACGTTGCATTTTGAGATGCTGTTCGATCTGTGCCTCGTAGTCCCGTAAGCGATCAATTTTATGTTGATTCTCTTTCTTTTCATTCTGGAGCATAGACAACTCTGTGCTTGCATCTGCTAGTAGTTTGCCTTGAGCAACAAAGAGTGCCTTGATGAAGGATAATGTGAGACACAGTCATCCAAGAGCAGTAATATGGGTCACCTGTGCTTCTTTCTCTGCGGTGCGTAGAGTGGCTGCTTCCGAAATCCAAGATTTCTTCTCCTCACGGAATTCTCGTAGCTTTTTTTGCAGCTCCACATTCCAGTCAGCATACTTGTTTTTGGCTGAAGAGGCTAGCTCTTTGTGCTCGCGGAGTTCCTTCTCCAAACGAACCACTTGGATCCTGTAATTCCGTAGTTTATTGTACTGTTTGCAGTTATTCAGCTAATCACAACTATCATCCATCATCACTCATTCGCAGCACTCACCAGCCCTTGTCTTTCCATTTCTGCATTTTGAGATAATATACGATCCTGGAACAGTCTCCCAATATGTTGAATATTCTCTCTTGACAACCAAAGCTCAAAATTGAGCTCGTCTCGCAGTAGAATGACTTCTCGTTGCAAACTAGCAATTGCTTGTGTGAGTTGGGAGTCCTGGACGACATCAGGAGCGCCAGTAGAGAGTACGGAGCCTGCACGTTCGGAGCTTGGTGCCGTCGGGGAATTCGGCTCAGCATGTTCTGTCTTGGCCACCAGATTGGATACTGACGTCGTAGCCATATTCTGCAGCGATATATTGGGTATTCTGGGATTAACATTGGCATACACTGTACGTGCCGGTACTTCGCTTTCACCCGAATAGGGTGAGTGTTCCGGTATTTCGCTGCTATGCTTCCCACAAAGAGTCAGAGATGTGCGTCTAACGTCGAGCATCATAGCTTCGCTGGCAATGCGGGAGACATCATATTCCCTCCACACGTTAGGCTGTGAAAGCTCAGCCCTAGCATCACACCGAATCAAGGACGGGTGGCAAACGTGGCCTCGTAACATGTACTACACCCACAAATCAGTTACGAAAGAAAGATGATGATAATAGACATACCTCGCTTCTATCTTGAAACTCGCTTTCGTCAATAACTCCATGCCAGTCGATAGTGTAGGGACTTCTGAAGTTGCTGCTCAACAGATAATCCACCGGTGCTCGAAGGAAATTGAGCAAATTACAAGGGAAGAGGTAATATAGAATTGTGAAGAATCGAAGTGCTGATGGTGCCGACGAAGAGGTCCCGTTAAAGGTGCGCTCCAAGCGTTTCCAATCCAAGTCAGAACGAAGATGAAGATAAGTGCTCGATCCATCATCTAAACCCAGTTGATCTTCTTCGGATTGGGCATCGTCCGGTACATCAGGAGAGGAGGGTCGCCTTTCTTTCCAGCACAAGACCCGAGCAAATATTGCAAATAGCTGGGGTATCATACTTTTGAGTATATCACATGCATGGACAGCAAACATAGGAAGAAGTTTAACTAGAACTGAGAGGCCGATTGTCACGCAGGTGGACGAGTTGTCTAGCAGCAATGAGGATAGCAAACTCGACATGAGAGGATGATCTGCCAGCATGGCTGCTGAAGATGGGAATAGTGGATTAGACGTATAAGTGTTCAAAAACATCATCAGCTGAAGGCGTGCCGATGGATCATCAAAATGTACGTGTAACTCCGTCATGAGGTCCTTAAGAACAATTAATTAAGTATTAAGTAGACACGAGAATAAGTGTTACCAGCTCACCTTGGGCTTCGTTTCCCCACATTTGAGAAGAATGTCTTCTAGATTGGCCTTCCAGCAGGCCTTCTTGTCGCGCTGCGCGTCGTCAGACTCAGCCCATTCCAGTATGTCATCCTCCGAACCCTCGTTCAGAGCATCCAGTAGGTATAAGTGAAAGAGTCGTGTCCGAAAACTGCTGATAATCTCGAGATATCTGTCGTCATCGGAATGTAATGCTGACAAAATCAGCTCTTTGGAATGACTGACCGCTGAGCTCGCGAGTGTAGGCTCCCGGAGAGCAGGGCGGAGAACGATGTCGAACCAGAATGTGATGATAGTTGAAGGGGTCAGAACCGACCTCAAATGATATAGCAATGCTAGTAGAACCCGAGAATGATACGACGAAGAATGATCGACGACCTCATCATGAATAGCCTGTAGTTCCTGTTCCAATTGTACTGAGACAACTTCGGGATCAAATGAGGATGAGTTTGTTGCAATATCATCGGCAATAGCAAGTAATTCTGCTAAGGAGAGCGCATCTTGAGCATCTTCAAAAACGAGACGCGCCTGGCGGGAGAGTTCTGAAATTGACATCAGCGCAATATAAGGCTGTGCACTAATTTCGCGATCGGTTATTGTTTGTACCAGAAGGCATTGACTTTCATTCCAAACAACCGTTTGTTCCTTCCTCATCGTGTGGCACAGCGAGCTCGCATTGAAACCCGCCCCCCAAAGTACTGAAAGTGAGTCCTATCACCCTCCGTTTTACACTTCATTACACTTTTCGCTCGCGTTGCTTCGTTGCGGAATTTCTGGAGGATGGATGCGTACTCGCACAATCAGATGTACTCACTTTGGCGCACAGATGTCTGCCCACATCGAGGAGGTTACGTCCGACCACTCTGACCACGAAGGTCACGACCATGCTCATGAACATGAACATGAAGAGGACCCGACTTCCGCGGCTGCCCTCGAAAAGATCCAATCGCGTTCAGAGCGAAAGGCCAGAAAAGCCCTCCTCAGTCTGGGCTTGAAGAAAGTACCCAACATCACCCGGGTCACTCTTCGAAGGCCCAAGAATGTACGATGAATGCTACTTATATGTTTTATTCTATAATCTTTACTGTATTTAACCCAGGTTCTTTTCGTCTTGGCATCCCCCGACGTGTACAAGTCACCGAACAGTGATTGCTACATCGTGTTCGGCGAAGCAAAGGCATGGAAGATTGCCCTCCACGTGTCATTCGGTCTCTAATGACTTGCTATTCTCGCGCAGATTGAAGACATGAACTCTCAGGCCCAACTATCTGCAGCTCAACACCTTGCATCCGGCGGTGCTGGTGTCCCCAATTTGGAGAGTTCTGGTGTTGGCGGAGATGATGATGAACAGATCCCAGAACTCGAGGCAGCTGAAGACGACGGCCCGTTAGATGAAACTGGCGTCGACCCAAAAGACATTGACCTGGTCATGTCACAGGTTTGTCCATTCATCTGCAACCTCACTCCGTGCTCATGCAACATTTGCCAGGTGAACTGTTCTCGCGCTAAGGCTGTACGGGTGTTGAAAGAAAGCGGGGGTGATTTGATCAACGCTAGTACGTATGACCAGCGTTGTCTTCTGTAACGTACTGACAGGTGGTTTTTTTCAAACAGTCATGGCAGCTAGCGAGTAGTTTTGGGGTTATAAAATGTCCTTTTCCTTGTATTCCGATCCCAATGCACTTTCGTTGAGGTTTTGCACGTACTTCATTCTCTAATTGGACCAACATCTCAGTTCGACGTAATAATTGGATCTTTCCCAACCATCTTGCTCAATCTGAAGACCCCTCTGTGCACCACTCCCATCTGGAGCAGCCCCAACATGTAGCCCTAACTCATGAGCCGCTTCGGTCACCAGCGTGGTGAGTTCACCTCGGGCGAACATATGATAATATCGATTGAAGACTCGATTGCTGTTTTCCGCGGCAGGCCCTGGATCGGATATTGCACCAGGGGTCAATACCCAAGGTACAAAAACATCCTTGCCTGGTTGCATTGTCCCTGCGTCGTTTTGCGGAAGTTTTCTTTTGGAAAGTTCATCTTGCTCAAGTGCCCACACGTATATTAAGATACGGCCATGGCTTGCTGATACTGCTTGTAATAGTCGCTGCCCATCTTTCAGAGACGTCGATTTACTATTCGCAAGTAGCAGACATACCTTGACAGCGAGTTTCCGTCGTTCATACGTCGCTAAATGATGAATTGTCGCTATTGATATCGCATAGTCCTGACGATGTTACTGAAGTCTTGTGAGGGGAATCGAAAGGAATACGTACGAAGGTCCCTTGCCTCCACGGGCAATCGAGTACATCGCCCAAGACCACGTCTCGGACGAGCTTGGCACCTCCAGCGTTGCGAGCGATCTTCAAGAGGTTCCGACTTCTATCAAAACCTATGGTCCACACGCGACTAGGATTATCTGCTGGAAGTGGAAGATATTTTCCATTTCCAGTACCAGAATCAAGACCAACCCAGCCTGTTGGAAGACTGGAGAGAAACTGAGAAATGATAGGCCACGGCTGACATTATGATTAGTTCCGGTAAACATGCAGACATGAACTGGGTTCACTTTATAGCGCGTAGCTGAAAAATGAGGGGCGATCTCTTCATATACCGCGTGAACATGCGCATCTTCGTAGTCTTGAGCATCTCCAGAAATCGTCGCTACAGTCACATTGCGAGACATCGTATATAAGAAAGAGTATAGTTGTGGTGATTAAAGACAGAAAAGGGGTGAAGGAAGTAGCGTCTTAGGTAAATCCCATCTCTTCGTCCAGTATTTTTTGAAATCGGCTGCCATCAAACGGCGGGAACTTCACGAAGGAGGATACATCGAGAGATTGTATGTCTACAGCGAGGGTTCTGTATAGATCTGCGTTGAGGCCTTCAACGGGAAGACAAAGAATCGATGACCAGTACTCACGAAGGAGTAGAAGCCTTTAAATGTCCTAGGTGTTCCAATGCCAGTGCTAGTTCCTCTTGATGATTATCGAGCAGCGTAGGATTTGGCACAACGATGAGAGGCTTGTCTAACCGAAGGACATCAAGGATGGTGCCAGACCCTTTGAAGTAAGCTCTGTAAAGATGCCCGTTTCAGTGCGCATGGATTACTATACCTGCATGGCTAATGACCAGATCTGCTGCTTCGTATTCTTTCTGTAGTGATGGTTTGAATTTCCAGCACTCAATAGAAATACCCTCCTTCTCTATTTGAAAAGCTGCCTCTCCTTGTTCCAACAAGCGAACATACTCAAAGTCAGAGTTTCCACATTGAACAATCAGGCGTGTATATCCTCTGTCCCGGAGACTGGACAGAATATGCGACGAGAACGCGCACTTCACCAGCGAGTCGAAACGCGTTGAGCCAACGGTTACAAAAGCCAGCATGTGGCAGAACAGAGTGTGACTCTTTTAAATTTATCTCTCCATCATGGGCTACACTCTTTGTGTCTTAGGTGCCGTGCTTCTTCCTTACTACATTCACTAGAGTAACTGAAATCTGAACATCGTAGGATGCGGCACTATGGGAATCGCCGTTTTGTCTGGAGTTGTTGCGAGTTTAGACCTCCCATCTAACCTTGCTATTGCACGCGAAAAATGGGAGTCACATACGCCTGGCACACTTACACCATCCAAGACACCAGATGCTTCCCTTCCGTCTCGATTCATAGCTTGTGTAAAGAGGGAGGAGAGTGCTGTTAAACTCAGGAGTGTTTTCGGGGCCTTGGGTGTGTTGGGTCAAAGTATCGAAATCTTTGCATCGCGAAACGTAGAGGCTGTCCAGCAGGCAGATGTCATTCTTCTATGGTGAGTTATCCATGAATATGATTTCGATCGACCTTTGATTCCCTTTTAGCTGCAAGCCCCAGTTGGCACACGCCATCTTATCTGAGCCTGGGATGAGAGAAGCCTTGGATCAAAAATTACTCATCAGTATCTTGGCTGGTGTCACTATATCACAGCTTATTGGGTGGGTGCCGCCCTCCACGAAAGTTATTCGGGCTATGCCCAACACGCCATGTAAGGTGTGTCATCCATCTTAGTGATTGTAGGCATCTTCTTTATGCATTGATCAGATCCGTGAAGGCATGACAGTTGTGTCGACCATTCCCAGCTCACCAAGCGAAGAACTGGATAGCGCCATCATTATCAAGATCTTTTCCTCCATCGGTCGCTGCAGGTTTCTCGACGAAAAACACTTTGATGCCTGTACAGCTTTATCTGGGTCCGGCCCCGCATTTGCTTGCATTTTTCTTGAGGCTATGGCGGATGGTGGTGTCATGATGGGTCTTCCGAGAGCAGAGGCTCTCGAACTTGCAGCCCAAAGTAAGCACCTGCTGTGAACAATAGCATGGGTTCCTCATTCTTTGCAGCTCTGCAAGGTGCTGCGCGAATGGTTCTTCAAGCTGGCGCTCACCCTGCACAGATAAAAGACGCTGTAACAAGTGAGATTGGCCTTTAGCATCACACTTCTCAGCTGACAATAATATCCATTCAGCTCCTGGAGGTTGTACAATTGCAGGACTTCTCGCGTTAGAAGATGGGAGGGTTAGGTCCACAATCGCTCGTGGTATTCAGATCGCAACGGAGCGTGCTAGTGAGCTGGGACAACCAGGCAAAAAGTGAAGTCAAACTTCGAATGTCACCATTACAGCGATGATTGTCTGTCGATGATCGCTGTGCAAAAGCCTGTCGATGGTGAAGGAGCATAGTTTTGATATCATGGATGTCTTCTTGATTATACGTACTTAGTGAAAGGCTCAGCTAAGGAGCGGCTGAAAGAAGTTTGAATTACAAGTGAATCGTGGGAAGCTGATATTCTCAGCTTGAACTTGCACTCATCATAACTATCTATGCCACAAACAACCTCCTCCTGGGCTTTCAACCTTCGATCTTCTTCTGCTCTCGATTCTGATTCTGAAAGTGACCAAGAAACAAGCCCGAATTCCAATGAGACGACCCTCCTAAACGACTTTGATCTTTCCACTAGAGAGGAATCCGTTCAATACAGGCCTAACCCCTTCAGTATCGCTAAAATCAATGCTGCTTGTCGTGCTGCTCGCTCTACTACTGCTGTATCTACGTCTCTCCAGAAGTCATCAATTCAGCAAGCATCTACACCCGTTCCGCGAGTCGCGAACGTCAATCCACGAGGAAAGCAAGAGAATAAACAAGTTACCTGCAACTTTACCCCTCGGAAACGCCATACTTCAACTAATGCTAAAGGCGTCTTTCCTATTGACTCTGCTCAAGTCAAAAACAATCAGATCAAGAGTCGCAAATTCATAAATGCTTCATCATCTACCACCATAACTCCCGTTTCGCATACTAAATCACAAAAATCACCCTCGGGTACTGCTTCTCACCATAGATTGCCATCCTCGCC
The DNA here is from genome assembly GCA_003987895.1 of Neonothopanus nambi. Lineage (NCBI taxonomy): Eukaryota > Fungi > Basidiomycota > Agaricomycetes > Agaricales > Omphalotaceae > Neonothopanus > Neonothopanus nambi. The sequence goes on from RCHF01000076.1 coordinate 61,070, forward strand.
AGCGTCAGTGAACATCGGAAATAGCATTCACGGCCGCTCAGCCCCTGCGAGCACTAGTCATGAAGCACTCGGAGCATCAGCAGACTCACACCTACCGCATATATCTACATCAATTGCCTTTCGCAGGAAGCTTACTTCTCCATGTCGGCCTCATTTCGCGAGCCGCTCTAACGAAGCTCAAGTTCTCTCTTTCTCCTCGCCTATTCGATATGCAGCTCACTCCAGTGTTGGGAACAATAAATCGTTGTCATCTCCTCTAGGTTCACCCTCTCGTCGAAACTCTGGCCAGCTCCACAGTTGGCCCGTGTCTTCTCGCTTTGCCTCTGTTGACTCACCATCCAATTGCTCCTCATCCACTCTGACTCCCCTGAATGCTTCACGGGAGGAGTCTGCTATTGCTCTTCGGTCTCCTATGCGTAATAATAATCGTAATGAAACTATATCAAGTTCAACTCAGGCGACATCCTGGAATTCCGCCCGCATGTCTACGTCCTCGTCCACTTATGAACGTCAATTTGCCACACAATCTCAGTCACTACCCACTACCAGCATTATAGAACATGTAAAAGAACATTGCCCACTGGTATCTCCGAGTCATCATAGTAGTACCTTCAAGGCAGTCCGTAGAGACCAGCCTCTTACAAAAGCTTCTGACGCTCTCAGTCTGTCGCAGCGCAAATTAGCGACATCGAAACCGTCTCGCAATATCTCTCCAGAATCAAGACGTGCAAGTAGACTTTCGGAGTCCACGCAGGATGCGTATAATTCCTTGCCTGATGATAAGGATGAAGAATGGGGTACACTTCCTGCCCGAAAGAAGGCCAAAAGAACAACCGGGTAAGGTGTCTTTATCATCGTCGGAAGCGTTTTTCCTGATATCTAGTTGTGTTTTTGCAGCCACGATTCTGGAATACGCACTACGTCCGCATTCACATTGGGAGGCCTCGGCCTGAAGTTTGACAGAGGAGGGAAGACGGGCATGAGTGCACAGTCCTCAAAGAGAGTCATCACTTTCTTACCCCCGCCACTGGCTGTGAAGCCAAAGCGTTCTTCAGTAGAGACAGAAAGCGAGACGGCTGATTTCACTCAAGATCTTGAGCAGACAGAAAACTCACTCGCTGGCCATCAGGACGACGCGATCCTCTTGCCTGGCGTAGAACCTACCAGCAAATGGATTGGCCCTAGCATGCCTGAACACGAGGAGAGTGACAAACTCGTTGCTCATGATGCGCCTCATACTAGCAGAATAACAGAAATCCTTGATTGTCCCAAACCGGAGCTGCGTACCCCAAGAAAGCGCGATGATTCTCCTCACTTTCAGGCATACCCTTCTCCTGCTTCAAAACTGTCTCTAGGCAACTCACCTTTAGCCCACCAATCAATATACGATCCAGACCTGTCTTCGACCACTTCAAACGCAGATATACCTCCTCATGACGTCTTTCGCTCGCCCTATCGTCCTCTTTCCCCTCCAGCATCTGACCCTCCAGCAACCGTGCATAATTCTTCAGATGTTTCTGTTCATATAGCTAGTGGAGAACTCGCAAAACGATATCCCCAAGTGCGATCCTTGATGAAGGAGGTACGCCAAAATGCAACCTAGTGCCGTTTCATTGCCTATTGATAGTGTCGCGCTCACAGAAATTGACAGCGTAAACGTGCATTCGAGCATTTTCTCAAAGAGCTGAATTCCTCAAGAGGTAGAGGATGCAATCGTTAATTTCAAGTATTCAGATAGTATAATATAGGAAGACCGACAAACTACACACGAGAAAACATGCGGAAATGTGTCCCTTCTATCTTCGGTATCTCTATGTACAAAAAGTACCAAAAACAAACAGGGAATCGTGCAGTACTGCCCGTTGTCAGTCATCTTTCTTGCTCCCGTAAAATGAGAACGTGCGTGTGTCAATAGTAACGCCGTCCAGAGTGTTGAGGAGCAGTAATCCATTATCACGCTGAAGGTTCAATATGTGGACAGAGTCGTTCAAAATGAGTATCTCATTCATGGATTAAAAAGCAGTTCGTCCCTAAGCTATATCTGCCAGATGTCAAAAAGAAAGAACAGGAAGATATACCAAAAGACTCACCGTAAGATTTACTCGATGTGCAGGCGACAATCGAGAAATGTTCCCTGACGAACTAAAGTTTGCTTGAATGCCACCCAAGTTGAATTCCTTGGAGGAGAACAGGCATGAAAGGTAAAACGCAGAAGCAGATTTATCTTGCTCTGAAGAATGGACCCCACTTCGTGTGATATCGAAGAGATGCCAAAGTGAGAGAGCGCGGGTGCTTATCATACAGAACGGGTTCCAAGATAAATTAAGAAAGCTATGAATTCTCTTCGGGAATAGGATACATGCAAGAACTAGAAGGTAGAAATAAGTGGACAATTCGCAACAGTATAGCAAGAATAACTCACCAGAACACAAACATCATCTATCTGAAAGACGTAACAGTAGATATAAGCAGAGTCCCAGTAAGCAAGGAAGAAATAACTCACAGAATTCGTGCGTCTCGTCAGACTTCTTGACTGTTTGCTGGTAAGAGAAAAGGAGCGCGGGATCAAAAATTTATAGAGCCAAACAAGGGACAAACAACTAACTTTCCACGCTTCCTCAAAGTCAACCGGGAGGATAACGTAACGATTTTTGCGTACAGCTGAGTGGAGACGGTGAACAAATGTAGGACTTGGTACAATATAATATATTTACCTTGAAGACCTGCTGCCTGAACAATCGATGCAATATCCGCAGACGATAATCGATCAGGCCGTGAAACATCTGACAGCAATTTTAGCACGGTGAGTGCAGTGCAGGAGACCGAACTTACAGTCTTCCAAATCGACATCAGGTCCCAAATTCATTTTGGCTGTCACGGTCTGGAAAATCAGTCGTTTCTCTCGCCTTGAAGGTAAGGGAAACTCGATCTTTCGGTCGAGACGACCAGGACGTAGGAGGGCGGGGTCGAGAGTATCTGCACGATTTGTTGCCATAATGACCTACAATGCCCACAAATTAGAGGAAGACGTAGCAGAAGCGCTCATGAATGAATCCCTACCTTCACATTGCTACCTTGATCAAAACCGTCCATCTGATTCAGTAGCTCGAGCAGGATACGCTGCACCTCTCGGTCGGCACCAGTTTGAGCATCAAACCGCTTTGTTGCAATAGCATCGATCTCATCAATGAAGATGATAGCAGGAGCATTCTCCCTAGCTAATCGGAAAACGTCCCGTACCATACGGGGACCTTCACCCAAATACTTCTGGACGAATTCACTGCCAACCACTCGTATGAATGATGCAGTTGTATGGTGTGCAACAGCCTTGACCAGCATAGTTTTACCAGTACCTGGGTAGGTAGTAAGCAATCTGCACGATGTTGGCACGCTTCAACATACCGGGAGGACCGTAAAGGAGCACACCACGAGGTGGATCAATGCCAATCTTCTTGTACAGGTCGAAGTGTGTTAAAGGCAACTCCACTGCCTCTCTAATCTCCTGCTTCTGCGAATCCATTCCACCCACATCCTGATATGATACATCAGGCTTTTCTTCCTGTCCGAGCATTGATATAGAGGAGTCTGCTTCTGGCGGAAGTATGTCGACAAGGGCGTTGGAATGGCGGTGAAGAGCGACTGAAGAGGAAGGTTTGAGGAGTTCGCGGTCAAGGGTAGAGAGAATTCGAACAACATAGTTCGATCCTGTGGTGGAGCCTACGATACCAGTGTGCTGGTCGATGGCTTCAAGAAATTGACCAATAACAAGGGGAACGGATTGAATTCGTTTGACTTCTTCTTGAGCGCGAATGAGTTCACGCTTCAAGTTGGCTTGTTCATCTTTGATATAACTCTCTTGTATCTCCAGTAGCTCGAGGTGTCTTGATAGTTTCTTGTACTTAGTGTACAGATCCTCTTCTTGTAATTCCTGGTAAAGGGCGGTCTTCTCTGTTACGACAGACTCAAATGTAGGTTCCTGTGAAGCAATGAGTAAAAGAGTAGCACAAATGTAACATGAGAAATACATGTTTCTGAATTTCAATCCCTATTTCGTCCATGGTGCAAGGCTACTGTAGAAGAGAGGGTACAAACCTGAAAGCCAAGACGCGGTGACGCGTTCTATGAGTTTGTGGGAATATTATGCCCTGATTAGACCCTGCACTACTAAGCGCTCATCAGTATTAACATTGAAGTTAATCTTCCCTGCAAGATTGGTCAACTACTTTCTAAATGGCTAAGAAAACTAAACAACTGGCTAATAGCACTGCTGGAAATGTTCAGCG